>CAWUFW010024640.1:0-57134 GCA_963921515.1 Calotriton arnoldi | reverse complement strand
GAGGATTCTCGTAGCACAGACAAATGCGGGCTCTCAGCGGCAACAGCTCCTCAGCTGCACCCGGAAGTGAGTCCCAAACAGGTATGGTCTCAGCTTCTTCAGTGCCCAGACCACAGCAAATGCCTCACGCTCAATTGCACTCCACCTCTGTTCCAGTGGAAGTAACCTCCTACTAATGAATGCTACCAGTTGGTCTAGGCCCTCCTCATTGATCTGTGACAGAACAGCCCCCACACCATACTCTGAAGCGTCTGTCTGGACAACAAATTTGTTTGAAAAGTTGGGCGCCTGAAGTACAGGCGCTGTGCACATGGCAGTCTTCAGGACGTCAAAAGCTTCCTGACAGGTGCTAGTCCAGTTCACAATCTTTGGCTGCTTCTTAGAAGTCAGCTCAGTCAAGGGTGCAACAATGTTGCCATACCCCTTGAAAAACCTCCTGTAATAACTCGTGAGTCCTAAAAAGGCTCTCACCTGTGTCTGGGTCTTTGGGGGTTCCCAAGCAGGATGATTTCAATTTTGGGCTGTGTGGGCACCACCTGGCCGCTCCCAACCTGGTGTCCCAAGTACACCACCGAACTCTGCCCAATCTGGCACTTACTGGCCTTGTTTGTGAAGCCTGGCCTTCGCAGTGCCATCAACACTTCCCAGAGGTGGCGCAGGTGGTCCTCCCATGAGGAACTAAACACTGCAATGTCATCCAGGTAGGCTGCACTGAAATCCTCCAGCCCAACCAACACCCTGTTGACCAACCTCTGAAAGGTGTCAGGGGCATTCTTCATCCCAAAGGGCATCACCCGGAACTGGTAGTGCCCATCCGGTGTGGAGAATGCTGACCTCTCCTTTGCCCCATCAGTCAAGGTGATCTGCCAATACCCAGACGTCAAATCAAACGTGCTGAGGTACCGTGCAGCCCCTAGCCGATCTATGAACTCATTAGCAATGGGGATGGGGTGCGCGTCAGTCTTTGTGACTGAATTGAGGCCTCGGTAGTCCACGCAGAACCAAAGTTCTGGGGTGGCACCAGGCGCTGCAGCTTTTGGTACCAAGACCACTGGGCTGGACCAAGGGCTGCTAGAGGACTCAATCACCCCTAAAGCAAATGTTTTAGAAACCTCCTCCTTAATGGATGCCCTAACCCGGTCAGTCACTCGGTAAGCCTTGTGCTTAACAGGAGGACTGTCCCCAGTGTCCACTTCATGGACACACCAATCAGTGACACTAGGCACCAGGGAGAACAGATCACTGAATTGTCCCAACAACTGGCGACAATCACTTTGCTACTCAGGGGTCAGTGGGGTGGAGAGGACAACACCCTCCACTGACCCATCTTGCTCCTTTGCACACAGGAGGTCAGGAAGAGGCTCACTCTCCTCCTCCATCCCAGCATCTGTGGCCAGGAGCATGCCCACTTCGGACCTCTCAAAGTGGGGCTGCAGGCGGTTGACATGCAGGACCCGCAAGGGGTTCCGGGGAGACCGCAAGTCCACCAAGTAGGTAACAGGACTCTTGCGCTCCACCACCTCAAATGGTCCGGTCCACTTATCTTTGAGCGCACAGGGCTCCACTGGGGCCATGACCCAAACCTTGTGACCAGGCTGAAACTCAATCAGAGTGGCATTCTGATTGTGCCAACGTTTCATCTCTTCCTGGCTGGCTTCCAGATTTGCCTCAGCAAGCTTTCTGAAATGCCGAGTCTGGTTCCTGAAGGCCAGCATGTAGCTAAACACATCCTGGGGAGGATTCCTGGGAGACTGCTCCCAGCCTTCCTTGACCAGACCCAGAGGCCCTCTTACCGGGTGACCATAGAATAGTTCAAAGGGGCTGAACCCTAGGGACTTCTGTGGCACCTCACGGTAAGCAAACAACAGGAATGGCAAGAGGACGTCCCACTTACACCTCATGGACTCTTCTAGGCCCATTATCATGCCTTTGAGAGTCCGGTTGAATCTCTCAACCAGCCCATTACCTTGGGGGTGGTAAGTGTGAGAAGTTGGCCTGGTATATGCTGTCCACTAATTATAGTGGGCACCTTGTACCAGTCCAACCAACCCCTTATTGGAGATAGGTTAAAGACAACCTTTATTGAAAGCTATCCTAGTGGTAGCTATGGAGAGCAGCCTTCAGGCTAAGTCTTGAAGGAATGTAAAGCAACTTGTTTTACCAGTCTATAATCTCTTGAGTGACCAAATGAAAGAGGACCACACCAGGTATATATTTAAAATATATGTATTTAGTCTTAAACACACCCCTCTAGTCTCTTTATGAGGCTAGAGTTCAAGTACATAAGTTACAAGTCGAATATCAACAGTAATAGCACAAATACACGTTTGAGCCCTAGGGGCGTACCAAACCATATACCAATAAAGTGGTATAAGAACCACGACTGAGCTAGACACAAGGCCTAGAGCCTGTAGCAGTGCTGGGCCCTCAAGGAACCACCCAAGGTAGTGACACAGGGGACCCACGGGGGACACGTGCAGTGTGAGAACACAGCCGCGAGCTGCCGTTGACTTCTATGGGGAATGTCGCGGTTGGAGTTTTAAAGAAAAAGGACACTTAGAGGAGGACTTGGAGCAAACCCCTTTAGAACTAGGTTGTTCTAGAGTCAATACCCACAGGAGCACCGGAGTACTCGAGTTACCTCACCCAGGGAAGCCGGGTGCATAGGTGTCTTTCGGGGTCGGGTTTCGTCGTCGTTTTTAATGACGATCTGCTGCAAAGTGCTGCTGGCGACCAAGTCGAAAGTGTTCGGGTGGATCCAAGGGTGGATCGAAGATCTGAAGAACCTGAAAGCAGAGGGGACAGAGTCTGGGTCACTTGCCAGTGACCAGGAAGGCGATGAGCAGATGCCCACCGATGTCGGGTGCTTCATGTAGGTTGATGGTCGTCTTGACTCTTCAGCCACGAGGTCCAGGAGGCGTCGACGACGACCAGGAGCTGGATTCGAGCTGCCCCACAACGTCTGTTGCTTGCTGAGGTGTCGGTTACCGGATTGGACCCAACAAGCCTTGGCAACGGCAAGTCTCGTGGAAATGAAGAAAGGACGGTGGTACAGACCAGCAAGGTCTGAGGGACTCACCCAGCAAAGGTAAGTCAGGGCACGTCTAGAGCAACCAGGGAAGCCCAAGCAGAAGAAGAGTTGCCATCGGGAGGGCCCACTAGCCAACGAAATAGCAACCGCGAAGGAGCCTCGAGTGGACGCACTTGGAGCTGGCTCACAGGATACTCGTGGAGTGAGGCCAGTGATCTTCGGTGCAGTCGGTGCTGGAGGCGAGGGCTACTTGAAGCCCAAAGCACAACTTCGTGGGATACCAGGAAGAGGATGCACTTGCAAAAGTTTTCGGTGTCAAGGGGTCACGGTTCCACGTTACCCACGACAGCTACGGGCCTCAGCTTTGCTGGGGACTCAGGGCAGCCTCGGGGAAGTCTGGAAATCCACCTCTGGTGATGCAAAGACTTTGGCATCCGGCGGGAGCTTCAGCAATGCAGACCAGACAGTTGCTTCTTTGGTGCCTGCCAAGCAGGAGAGTCACTCCTTGACCCCAAGGGAGATTCTTCAGTCCTCTAATCTTAAAGTAGAGCATCGAAGGTCCAGGAATCGGCTTCAGAGTTTCGTCCAGGGTAATCTAAAGTCCTAAGGACTGGGGTCCCATACTTATACGAAGTTAGGGGGTTGGACATACTCTGGGGACCCACCTATGGGAGGGTCAGGGAAGAGGGGTGGTTACACCCATTCCCTTTGTCCAGTTTCGCGCCAGAGCAGGGGCAGGTAGCCCCTGCAACCGGTTTGAACTGGCATATGCACAGGGACACCAAATGTGCCCCCAGTGCAGGACTTCAAAGCACCAGAGAGTGCTCCTGCCCAGCCCCAATACACACTATCCTGTCTGGGGAGGTGGTTACACCTCCCTTCGACAGGAAACCTATTGTCCAGGCCTCCCCTGCCGGAGTTTCAGTCAGCAGCAGGAGGCCAGACCCGTGTCTTTGGCAGCGGCATCCATTTTGTGATGCCAGGGCTCTGGAAAGAAGTTACCGGGTAGCCCGGTGTGTACATGTCTCTCCCTCTAGAAGGGTGGAATGCTACCCCCGGGACTGGCGGGGGGGGGTAGCATTCCAAGATGTTTGACACCAAACACGACATGTTTTGGTGCAGCCAGTCCAAAGTTAGCATTGTACCGCGAGGATATAATGCACTTAAGAGTATATGGTCAGGCTGTACCACAAACAGCATCAGAGGAGGGACTCCGAACGCTGCAGAGGGGCTCTGCTCATGTAGGGGCACCCTCTCACATAAAAACAAAGCACTCTGCCTTCAGGATTGGTAAGGCCTGCCATAGGAGTGACTTATAGGTTTATATGAGTGTGCAATGGTAGTGATATAGGTAGCCTATACCACAGTAAGGGGTGCATGCACCACCTTACCCAGGCTGCAGTAGCAGGCCTGTGGTGTCAGTTTGGCTGGCCTTCCAGGGGTGGCATAATACATGCTTCAGCCCCTGGCAGGCCTCTGAGGTACCTATGCCCTGGGTACATAGTATACCATATACTAGGGACTTATAAGGGCACTCCAGATTCCAATCAAAGATGTACCTAAGGTACATGGAAACCATTTTAGAGAGGAAGCAGCTAGGCTGGGGTTCTGATTAGCAGGGCCCCAGCCAGACTAAAGTCGAAAAACAGTGAAGCATCAGCAAAAAGTGGGGGTACCCATGTGAAGCAGATCCTACTCTCCTACACAACCCCCCAAACGTAGGGACATTAAACTAACCTTGACCAGTTGAGTCTTCATGTTCTAAGTGGAAGTACCTAGAGAGTCCATCTGCATTGGCATGGTTACTCCCAGGTCTATGTTCCACTGTAAAGTCCATCCCCTGTAGGGAAATGGACCACCTAAGCAGTTTGGGGTTTTCACCCTTCATTTATTTTAGCCATAGGAGGGGCTTGTGGTCTGTTTGAACAAGGAAGTGAGTACCAAACAAGTATGGCCTCAACTTCTTCAGAGCCCAAACCACAGCAAAGGCCTCCCTCTCTATGGCTGACCAACGTTTCTCTCTAGGGGTCAGCCTTCTGCTAATAAAAGCTATTGGCTGATCCTGACCTTCATTATTCAATTGTGACAGTACAGCCCCTACCCCCAATTCAGATGCATCTGTTTGGACAATGAACTTCTTGGAGTAATCAGGACTCTGGAGAAAGGGAGCAGTGCACATGGCCTGCTTCAGGTCATCAAATGCCTTTTGACAGCTAGCTCTCCACTGAACCTTTTTGGGCATTTTCTTGAAAGTTAAGTCATTCAGGGGTGTCACTATTGATCCATACCCCTTGACAAATCTCCTATAGTACCCAGTCAGGCCTAATAAGGCTCTCACCTGAGTCTGGGTAGTTGGAGCAACCCAGTCCATGATGGTCTGGATTTTGCTCTGCAGTGGTTGAACCTGGCCCCCACCTACAAGGTGGCCCAGGTACACAACCTGACTCTGCCCTATCTGGCACTTGGTGGCCTTGATAGTGAGGCCTGCCTTTTGCAGGGCCTCTAAAACATTTCTGAGGTGGACCAGGTGATCCTCCCAGGTAGAGCTAAATACAGCAATATCATCTAGATATGCTGCACTATAGGCCTCTAGACCTGTAAGGACTGTATTCACCAACCTCTGAAAAGTGGCAGGTGCATTCTTCAGACCAAAGGGCATTCACACAAATTGATAATGTCCACTAGGGGTTGAGAACGCTGTTTTTGGCTTTGCATCATCAGCTAGTCTGATCTGCCAGTAGCCAGCTGTCAGGTCAAATGTGCTTAGATACTTGGCTGAGGCCAAAGTGTCTATTAGCTCATCTGCCCTAGGTATTGGATGGGCATCAGTCCTAGTGACTGCATTGAGACCCCTGTAGTCCACACAAAACCTCATCTCTCTTTTCCCACCACTGGTGTGAGGTTTTGGCACAAGGACCACTGGACTAGCCCAAGGGCTATCTGAGGGATCAATATCTCCCAAATCCAACATTTTCTGAACTTCTGTCCTGCTACAGTCCCTGACATGGTCAGGTTGCCTATAAATCTTATTTTTAATAGTCAGACTGTCCCCAGTGTCCACTTCATGAGTGCACCAGGTGGTCTGACTTGGAGTCAGAGAGAACATATGTCTGTACTGATTGAGCACCTGTCTGCAATCAGTTTGCTGCTGAGCATTGAGGTTGCCTGCCAAGGCTACACCATCCACTGACCCATCATCAGGGTTCTGTGAGAGCAGGTCAGGGAGTGGGTCACTCTCTTCCTCCTGTCCCTCATCAGTAGCCATGAGCAAGCCCATGTCTGCCCTGTCCACATATGGTTTCAATCTGTTGACATGGAGAACCCTGTGGGGACTCCTGGGTGTTCCTAGGTCTACTAAATAGGTAACCTCACCCTTCTGTTCAACAATGGTATGGGGTCCACTCCATTTGTCTTGGAGAGCTGCTGGGGCCACTGGCTCCAGCACCCACACCTTCTGTCCTGGCTGGTAAACAGTCAGTACAGCCTTTTGGTCATGCCAGGCTTTTTGCAGTTCCTGGCTAGCCTCAAGGTTTTTAGTTGCCTTTTTCATGTATTCAGCCATCCGGGAGCGGAGACCAAGTACATAGTCCACTATGTCTTGCTTTGGGGGCTTGAGAGGTAGCTCCCATCCTTCCTTCACCAAGCACAATGGACCCCTGACAGGGTAACCAAACAAAAGTTCAAAAGGGCTGTAGCCAACCCCCTTTTGAGGCACCTCCCTGTATGCAAACAAAAGGCAGGGCAAGAGTATGTCCCATCTTCGCCTAAGCTTTTCTGGGAGCCCTTTAATCATGCCCTTTAAGGTTTTGTTGAATCTCTCAACTAAACCATTGCATTGTGGGTGATAGGGTGTGGTGAACTTGTAAGTCACTCCACACTCCTTCCACATTGCCTTCAAGTATCCAGACATAAAGTTTGCATCCCTGTCTGATACAAACTCCTTAGGGAAGCCCACTCTTGAGAAAATTCCCAGGAGGGCTCTTGCCACCACAGGTGCTGTAGTGGTCCTAAGGGGTATAGCCTCTGGGTACCTGGTGGCATGGTCCACCACCACCAGGATAAACCTGTGCCCAGATGCTGTTTGGGGATCCATGGGACCAACAATATCAATCCCCACTCTTTCAAAGGGAACCCCCACCACAGGTAGTGGTATCAGGGGGGCCTTTGTGGTGCCACCTGCCTTCCCACTGGCTTGGCATGTTACACAGGAGCAACAAAACTCCTTGGTGTCTTCAGACATATGGGGCCAGTGAAAGTGAGGGACAAGTCTGTCCCAAATCTTGTTCTGGCCCATGTGACCTGCTAGAGGAATGTCATGGGCTAGGGTCAATAGGAAGCCCCTGAACTTCAGAGGTATAACCAACCTCCTGGTGGCACCAGGCTTGGGGTCTCTACACTCTGAGTACAAGAGTCCATCATCCCAATACACTTTATGGGGACCACTAGAATTCCCAGCAGCCTCAGCAGCAGCTTGCTGTCTGAGGGGTTCAAGAGAGGGCAGCTCTGCTGCTCCTGGCTCAGATCTGCCCTGGAAGGGCCCCCTGTCCCCAAGAACTCAACCTGGTCAGGTTCAAGCTCCTCTGGGACAGTTCCTTCCTCAGGACTGAGATCATCCCCCTCAAGAGACTGATCTTCCATCTGAGCCAAGGGGGAAGGCACTGCCTTTACCCTACTACTCCTCTTCTTGGATGGCACTTGGTCCATTGTTCCAGGATCCAAGGCCTGTTCAGTGTTAGACATTTTGCTCTGTGACCTGGTCACAGCAAACACATCTGCAGGGATCCCCAGCATTTCTGCATGGATCCTGAGCTCCACTTCTGCACAAGCTGAAGTTTCAAGATCATTGCTGTAGGAGAGTAGGATCTGCCTTTTATGTTGCCCCCACTTTTTTTTCTGATGTTTACACTGGTTTCTGGCTATAGTCAGGCTGGGACCCTGCCAATCAGGGCCCCAGCCTCTCTGTTCTCTCTAAACGACTTGGAGTGCACTCTAGGTGCACTAGTGATTGGATACTGTGGTACCTTATGAGTCCCTTGTATATGGTACCTTAGGTGCCAAGGGCATAGGTACTTCACAGGCCTACCAGGGGCTGAAGCATGTATTATGCCACCCCTGGGAAGCAGACTAAATCTGACACCACAGGTCTGCTACTGCAGCCTGGGTAAGGTGGTGCATGCACCCCTTACTGTGGTATAGGCTACCTATATCACTACATAGATACACACATATAAACCTATAAGTCACTCCTATGGCAGGCCTTATCAATCCTGAAGGCAGAGTGCTTGGTTCCTATGTGATAGTGTGCCCCTGCATGAGCAGAGCCCCTCTGCAGCATTCGGAGACCCTTCTCTGATGCTGTTTGTAGTGCAGCCTGACCATATACTCTTAAGCGCATTATAACCTCGCGTTAAATGCTAACTTTGGGATGGCTGCACGGAAACATGTCGTGTTTGGTGTCAAACATCTTGGAATACTACCCCCGCCAGTTCTGGTGGTGGGGGTAGCATTCCACCCTTCTAGAGGGATAGACATGTACCTACTGTGGAAACGCGGTAGAATCCTGAAGAGCCCTGGCATCACAAAATGGATGCCACCAGTCACAGACACTGGGCTGCCCTCCTGCTGATGACCGAAACTCGCAGTGGAGGAAGCCCAACAATAGGTATCCTGTCACAGGAGGGTGTGACCACCTTCCAGACAGGGTTTAGTGTATTGGGGCTGGGTGGGTGCACTCCTAGAATGCTTTGAAGTCCTGCACTGGGGGAGCAGAAGGCTCCTCTGTGCATATGCCAGTTCAAACCAGCTCAGGGGCTACCTGCCCCTGCTCTGGCGCGAAACTGGACAAAGGGAAGTGGGTGTAGCCACCCACTCCCCCGACCCTCCCATAGGTGGGGTCATAGAGCTAGTCCCTCCCTTCCTTTTAGTATAAGAGAGGGAACCTGTGCATGGCACACTAGATACCCCTGGATGACGCTCTTAAGAAGAATACTGGACCTTTGACGTTCCACTACCTCTGGAAAACTGAAGAATCTTCCTTGGAGTCAAGGAGTGACTCCCCTGCTTGGCAGGCACCAAAAACGACAACAACGGTTGCAAACTACGCCGCTCACGCCGGAGCCCGAAGTCCCTGCAGCCCAGGAAGAGGATTTACTGACTTCTCCAAGGCCATCGTGAGTCCCTAGTGAAGCTGAGGCAAGTGGACCCCACGAGCGATGAGGAACTGTAGCCCCTGGGTACCGTACACTATTGTCAAGTGCAACCCCTTTCTGACGTTCTATGAACTTGTGCTTTGGACCACGTGTGGTCCCAGCCTCTAGCAAAGATCCCACCCAAATTCAGAGGCCTACACCATCCCGAGTGACTGTGGGCCCCTGTTGAGTGGATCCTCCCGAGGCATCTTTGTGATCCCTTGCCAGCTGGCTTGTGGGTCCCCAGAAGACTTTCCAACAAAACCAAAGAGCTCCCCTGGTTACTCTAGGCCTGCCCTGACTTACCCTTGCTGGGTAAGTCCCCCAGACCTTGCCGGTCTGCACCATCGACTTTTCCTCATCACCACGAGACTTGCTGCTACCAAGGCTTGTTGGCTCCAATCGAGTCGCCAACACCTCAGTAAGCTGCAGACGTTGTGGTACACACTGAAGCCAGCTCCTGGTCATCATCGACGCTGCCTGGACCACGTGGTCGAAGAGTCAAGGCACCCGTGAACGACCCAAAGCTGTCGACGACGGTGGGCATTCATCTTCCTTGCCCAGAGTCACTGCCAAGTGACTGTGAACACTGTCCCCTCTGCTTTCAGGTCTTCCTCCTTCTGAATCCAGGCTTGGATTCCAACGGACACTTCTTCTGTCGTCGCAAGCAGCAAGTCTTCACTGGCTCCCATTGAAAACGACGCCGCGACCCGACACCAAAGGACACCTATGCACCTGGCTCCCCTGGGTGAGGTAACTTCAGCACTATGGTGCTCCTGTGGGTGTGGGCCCTAGAACTACTTACCCTGTAAGTGGCTTGCTTGTAGCTACCCTTGAAGTGCCCTAAAACTCCTATTTTCCCCGTGCGATTATCGCACTGGCTCGTACAGGGCTCGCGTCTGTGTTAGACACATCGCGTCCAACTCCCTTGTAACTCTATCAGTATCCGCGTCCTTCGACTCGTACTGACCGATCGGTGTGTTCGCCTCGAACACGCCAGGGACCTGTAACATTGATAACTCAATCGCGTTCTCTCGCATAGACTCGTACAGGACTCGCACCAGTGTCTGAACACCGCTTCCGTCCCCTGTGGGTCTCCTACAACTACCTGGGGTGGTTCTTTGGGGTCCCTCGATTCTATGTGCTCTAGACCACGGTCTAGCCAAGATAAGATTGGGATATTTACTTGTGCTAACTTATTTTGATAAAACATTGACTTGTACATATGTTCCTGACCTCTAATCTCATAAAGAGATTAGTAGAGAGTTGTTTAGTAATAAATACATATATATTTGATATATATACCTGTGTGGTGTCTTTTCATTTGGTGATTCAAGAGATTGCGTGGTAAAACAAGCTGCTTTACATTCCTCCAAGACTTAGCCTGAAGGCTGCTCTCCACAGCTACCACTAGGATAGCTTTCTATAAAGGTTGTCTTAAACCTACCTACCATAAGAGTCGAATTGTACTGGTGCAAGGTGTCCACTTTAACTAGTGAACAGCATATACCAGGCCAACTTCTCACAATTGCCAAGCAAGCATTCAACTGGTAGGTTTGCACTTACCACAACCTTCTTAAGGCCAGTTACCCCTCCCCAGGAGAAGTTAACAACTGCCAGAGCATGGTCTGTTCTGACATTGCTAGCATTGGTCACTTGGTACATTTCACCAAGTATAATCTGCCCAGGATCCACAAGGTCTTGTGTCACCATGGTGACACTTGCCCCTGTGTCCCTAAATGCCAAAGCCTCTTTTCCATTTATCAAGGGCTGTTGCCTGTACTTGCTCAGATTACTGGGACTCACAGAAGAGGTCACATCCATGCCTCCATCACAGACTAGGACAGCCTGAGTGAGTTCTCTGACTAGGCCAGAGCTCATCTCATTACCCAGGGTCAACCCTACTAAACCCTTAGCTTGTGTACTCCCACCACCAATTGTAACTGCACTAGGGGGAACAGGTGCCTTAGGGGCATTGGTGGGGGCTGGAATAGAGTCTTTGGACTTGGTGCAATCACTGGTCCAGTGTGTCTTTTGTTTACAGACTTTGCGCCATGGTTTCTTTTGGCCTTTTCCCTTGTTAGACTGTGAATCCCCACCTGAAGAAGATTTTTGGGGGCCTTGTGAAGACTTCTGGTCTTTACCCTTCTCCCCACCCTTATCAGAGTTTTTAGAATCTTGCTTCTTAGGGTCACCACCTTGGTTCTGTACCTTCTGCCTCACCCTGGTTCTGACCCATTTGTCTGCCTTCTTTCCCAATTCTTGGGGAGAGGTCAGATCAGAGTCCACCAGGTACTGATGCAACAGCTGATTTTGACAGTTATTAAGAATCTGCTCCCTCATGATAAGATTGTACAATCCTGTGAAGTCACATAGCTTACTGCCCATCAACCAACCTTCCAGAGCCTTAGCAGAACAATCAACAAAGTCCACCCAGTCTTGAGTCTGTGCTTTTTGGGTATCTCTGAACTTTAACCTGTATTGTTCAGTTGTTAGGCCAAACCCATCAATCAGAGCACTCTTGAAGACTTTGTAATTGTCAGCATCCTCTTCTCTAACAGTGAGGAGCTTATCTCTACCTTTGTCTGCAAAGGAGAGCCACAAGATTGCTGCCCACTGCTCCTGAGGGACCCTCTGTACTTTACAGGCCCTCTCCAGTGCAGTTATCCATTTGTGGATGTCATCCCCACTCTGGTAGGGAGGGACAACCTTGCTCAGGTTTCTATGGTCATAAGACCTTTCCCTATCTCTGGGGAAATTGCTGCCACCATGGGACTCTAGTCCCATCTTTTTCTCTGTCTATAGAGATCTAGGGACTCCCTGTCTATAGCCAACTGCTGTTTTCTGAGCTCAAGCTGGGCTTGTTCATACTGAAGCAGTCTCTTTCTCCTCTCATGAGAGGATTCCCTCCTATGAGAAGAGACAGAGGTCCCTACTGAGGTGTCAGAGTGGTTAGACTCCTGAGAAGGAGATCTAGACCTTCTGGGCACACTCACAACTCTTCCCGGGGGGACAAAGGGGAGGTCATTCTGGGCCTCCTCCTCATCCTAAGGAGTAGCTGCATTTTCCAGGTCAGGATCATTGTCATCCCCCTGGCCAGTTTCAGAGGTCAGGTCCTGGGCATTTTCATCCCTGGCCCCTCCCTCATCTTCTGCCCCACCCTCTCTGCCTACCCTTTCCGACCTTAGGGGTCTTCTAAGATCATCTAGCAGAAGCATCTCCAGGAGACGTTGGGTGTTGGCACTTTTGCCTGTCTTCAACTTCCTAACTTTGCACAACTCTCTTAATTCCAAGAATGAGAGGTTGTCATATCTGGATGGCAGGAGCTCACTGGTTCCTGGCAGTGAAGACATTACTAGTGTGGTGTGGTGTATGCACTACCTACTCTAGTGTGGCCTACTAAACTCTCTTGAGTTGTAGAAAGGGTGTGCTATCCCTTAACACACAACTCTAAGTTCAGTAGAACTTACTGTATCCTAAGCTTGAATTATATGTACCTAAGGTACCCTTAGTGGTTTTCAGTTGATCAATTCAATTGAGATTATCTGGTAAAACAATAGCAAGCTGGAATCCCACACGCTGCACACCAATGTGAGAAGTTGGCCTGGTATATGCTGTCCACTAATTATAGTGGGCACCTTGTACCAGTCCAAACAACCCCTTATTGGAGATAGGTTAAAGGCAACCTTTATTGAAAGCTATCCTAGTGGTAGCTATGGAGAGCAGCCTTCAGGCTAAGTCTTGAAGGAATGTAAAGCAGCTTGTTTTACCAGTCTATAATCTCTTGAGTGACCAAATGAAAGAGGACCACACCAGGTATATATTTAAAATATATGTATTTAGTCTTAAACACACCCCTCTAGTCTCTTTATGAGGCTAGAGTTCGAAGTACATAAGTTACAAGTCGAATATCAACAGTAATAGCACAAATACACGTTTCAGCCCTAGGGGCGTACCAAACCATATACCAATAAAGTGGTATAAGAACCACGACTGAGATAGCCACAAGGCCTAGAGCCTGTAGAAGTGCTGGGCCCTCAAGGAACCACCCAAGGTAGTGACACAGGGGACCCACGGGGGACGCGTGCAGTGTGAGAACACAGCCGCGAGCCGCCGTTGACTTCTATGGGGAATGTCGCGGTTGGAGTTTTAAAGAAAAAGGACACTTAGAGGAAGCCTTGGAGCAAACCCCTTTAGAACTAGGTTGTTCTAGAGTCAATACCCACGGGAGCACCGGAGTACTCGAGTTACCTCACCCAGGGAAGCCGGGTGCATAGGTGTCTTTCGGGGTCGGGTTTGGTCGTCGTTTTCAATGGTGAATTGCTGGAAAGTGCTGCTGGCGACCAAGTCGAAAGTGTTCAGGTGGATCCAAGGGTGGATCGAAGATCTGAAGAACCTGAAAGCAGAGGGGACAGAGTCTGGGTCACTAGCCAGTGACCAGGAAGGCGATGAGCAGATGCCCACCGATGTCGGGTGCTTCAGGTAGGTTGATGGTCATCTTGACTCTTCAGCCACGAGGTCCAGGAGGCGTCGACGATGACCAGGAGCTGCATTCAAGCTGTCCCACAAAGTCTGTCGCTTGCTGAGGTGTCGGCGACCAGATTGGACCCAACAAGCCTTGGCAACGGAAAGTCTCGTGGAAAAGAAGAAAGGATGGTGGTACAGACTATCAAGGTCTGAGGGACTCACCCAGCGCGGGTAAGTCAGGGCACGTCTGGAGCAACCAAAGAAGAACAAGCAAAAGAAGAGTTGCCATCGGGAGGGCCCACTAGCCAACGGACTAGCGACCGTGAAGGAGCCTTGAGTGGGTGCACTTGGAGCTGGCTCACAGGACACACGTGGAGTGGAGGCCAGTGATCTTCAGTGCAGTCGGTGCTGGAGGCGAGGGCTACTCGGAGCCCAAAGCACAACTTCATGGGAGACCAGGAAGAGGATGCACTTGCAAAAGTTCTCAGTGTCCAGGGGTCACAGTTCCACGTTACCCACGACAGCTATGGGCGTCAGCTTCACTGGGGACTCAGGGCAGCCTCGGGGAAGTCTGGAAATCTACCTCTGATGATGCAAAGACTTCGGCATCCGGCGGGAGCTTCAGCGATGCAGACTGGACAGTTGCTTCTTTGGTGCCTGCCAAGCAGGGGAGTCACTCCTTGACCCCAAGGGAGATTCTTCAGTCCTCTAATCCTAAAGTAGAGCATCGAAGGTCCAGGATTTGGCTTCAGAGTTTTGTCCAGGGTAATCTAAAGTCCTAAGGACTGGGGTACCATACTTATACGAAGTTAGGGTGTTGGACATACTCTGGGGACCCACCTATGGGAGGGTCAGGGAAGAGGGGTGGTTACACCCATTCCCTTTGTCCAGTTTCACGCCAGAGGAGGGGCAGGTAGCCCCTGCAACCGGTTTGAACTGGCATATGCACAGGGACACCAAATGTGCCCCCAGTGCAGGACTTCAAAGCACCAGAGAGTGCTCCCGCCCAGCCCCAATACACACTATCCTGTCTGGGGAGGTGGTTATACCTCCCTTCGACAGGAAACCTATTGTCCAGGCCTCCCCTGCCGGAGTTTCAGTCAGCAGCAGGAGGCCAGACCTGTGTCTGTGGCAGCGGCATCCATTTTGTGATGCCAGGGCTCTGAAAAGTTTATACCGGGTATGCCGGTGTGTACATGTCTCTCCCTCTAGAAGGGTGGAATGCTACCCCCGCCGCCAGGACTGGCAGGGGGTAGTATTCCAAGGTGTTTGACACCAAACACGACATGTTTTGGTGCAGCCAGTCCAAAGTTAGCATTGTACCGCGAGGATATAATGCACTTAAGAGTATATGGTCAGGCTGTACCACAAACAGCATCAGAGGAGGGACTCCGAACGCTGTAGAGGGGCTATGCTCATGTAGGGGCACCCTCTCACATAAAAACCAAGCACTCTGCCTTCAGGATTGGTAAGACCTGCCATAGGAGTGACTTATAGGTTTATATGTGTGTGCAATGGTAGTGATATAGGTAGCCTATACCACAGTAAGGGGTGCATGCACCACCTTACCCAGGCTGCAGTAGCAGGCCTGTGGTGTCAGTTTGGCTGGCCTTCCAGGGGTGGCATAATACATGCTTCAGCTCCTGGCAGGCCTCTGAGGTACCTATGCCCTGGATGCATAGTATACCATATACTAGGGACTTATAAGGGCACTCCAGATTCCAATCAAAGATGTACCTAAGGTACATGGAAACCATTTTAGAGAGGAAGCAGCTAGGTTGGGGTTCTGATTAGCAGGGCCCCAGCCAGACTAAAGTCGAAAAACAGTGAAGCATCAGCAAAAAGTGGGGGTACCCATGTGAAGCAGATCCTACTCTCCTACAGTAAGGGGTGGTAAACTTATAAGTTACCCCACGCTCCTCCCACAGAGACTTCATATATTTGGAAATGAAGTTATTACCCCTACCGGACACCACTTCTCTGGGGAACCCCACACGGGAGAAAATCCCCATCAGTGCACGTCCCACCACGGGGGCCGTCACTGTCCGGAGTGGGATGGCTTCAGGGTACCGGGTGGCATGGTCCACCAAAACCAGGATGAACCTGTTGCCCATGGCTGTCTTGGGGTCCAGAGGCCCCACAATGTCAATGCCCACTCGCTCGAATGGGGTACTGACAACTGGAAAGGGTTGGAGTGGGGCTTTGATCTTCCCCCCACTCTTCCCACTTGCCTGGCAAGTTTCACATGTCCTGCAGTGAGCATCTGAGCTCCTGCGCATCTGGGGCCAATAAAAGTGGGTGACCAGCCTCTCGAAGGTCTTGGTCTGCCCCAGATGTCCTGCCAATGGCACATCATGAGCCAACCCCAGTAGGAAGGCTCTGAAGCACTGGGGTACCACCAGCACACAGGCTGACCCAGGCTCAGCAACCTTAGGCTCGCTGTAAAGGAGGTCATTCTCCCAATAGATCAGATGTGACCCTGACTGATCACCTGCTGCCTGGGCTGCAGCCTGTCGCCGCAGCCCCTCAAGAGAAGGGCACGTTCTCTGCTGTTCACAAAATTCCTCCCTGGTGGGCCCTCCTTCCTGCTGCCAATGGGTCAGCCCATGCAGGTCCCCCAGTTCGGCTACTTGTTCCCCGGTAGGCTCCGGGGCATCCCCCTCAAGGTCTGCTCCCTCCTGGGCCGTGGGAACTATGGAGGCCGGTTTCCCATGCCCCCTACCCCTTCTCTTTAAGGCAGGGGCCTGGGCCATACTTTCAGGCTCCAGGTCCTTCTGAACGTCCTTACTGGCTGCCATGGACCGATTGGTCGCGTACGCCCACTCAGGCAGACCCAACATTTCCAAGTGAGATTTCCTCTCCACCGTAGCCCACGGGGAGTTCTCTAAATCGTTGCCCAACAGACAGTCTACCGGCATGGCTGGCCTCACAGCTACTTGAAGAGTTCCTGAGACTTCCCCCACTCAAAGGGAACTTGAGCCACCTCACACTGGCTCTCAGAGTTGTCTGCTGACACTACTGGGCAGAATGCATGGGGGACAACCTGCTCTGGGGACACCAACCGGGAGCTGACAGCAGTCACACTTGCTCCGGTGTCCCTCAGAGCCTCCAACCTATGGCCATTGATGGTCACCCACTGCCTGTACTTCTTAGTGTTATCAGGCAGCGTGGGGTTAGGGACCTTCTCAAAGTCTCCTAGCGAGACAAGGGTCAATTCTACGGGATCCCACCCACCTGGGGCACCCATCTCCTCCCCTCCCAGGGCTACACTAGCAAGCTGGCGGGTTGGTGCACGGGGTGGTGCATTGAGGTCCCTCTGGGGACACTGGGGATTATAATACCGGTGGCCCACTTGACCACATTTAAAACAAGTAAGGGGCCCCCTATGAACAGGCCTACCTGTCGGGGGCACTGGCTTCTTCTCAGGGGAGACTGGGACACCACTCCTGGGTTCCCTTGGGAATTACTTTGGGGCCCTCTCTGGAACTCCCTCTGTTTACCCCTGTCCCTCCCACTTCTCTGCTGGGGACCCTGCCCACCTTTGGCGAAGTCTCCCACATGAACCTTGTGAACCCGGGTGCTCACCCAGTGGTCCGCCTCCTCAGCAAGCTTCCTAGGGTTAGTTAGCTTGCTATCAATAAGGTGCTGGCGTAGCTCTGGAAAACAGTTAGTAGCTAAATGCTCCCACGCAAACAAATCATACAGTTGTTCAAAGGTTTCCACCTTGCTACCTTTTACCCAGCGATCCATTGCTCTGCAAAAAAAAGACACATATTCAACCCAAGTGGTACCCTCTAACTTCTTACAGGTTCTAAATCTCTTCCTGTACATCTCTGGGGTCAAACCATATCGCGTCATCAAGGCCTCTTTCATATGGGCATACACCATCCTGCTCTCTTCAGGCAGATCCAACAGGGTATCCCTCCCATCTCTCACAAAGCGTCCCCACAACCCCGCTCCCCAATCTTTCTCAGGGTCCCGGTGGGACTCGTAGGCGGCAAACCATTGCCCAATATCCTCACTCTTATGGAAATCCTTGATGACATCCTGGGGTATATAAACTCTACTCTCGGTAGGTACTAAAGGTATGCTGCCACCAGAGGGGGAGATCTCTAAACTCTTAGCCTTGCTCTCTAGCTCCCTCAATACTCTCTCATGCTCCAGTTTCATTTTCTCAAGTTCAAATGCTAACCGGTTATTCTCAATATCCAACTTTTTACTCTCTAGGTCCTTCTGACCTTCTAATTTGGCCATCTCCAAACTATGCTTCCTATCTCTCTCCCTGTCCTCCATCTCTTCTGGAGACAGGCCCTTTGAGGACACGCTAGTACCTGGACTGGAAAGTGCTTTACCTCCCACTAAATCCACTTCGTCATCCTGCAGCCCTCGGCATTCTCTCCCCCGTCCCCAGGCTCTCCCCCATTCCCAGGGGACTCCCTCGCCTCCCACCAGGCCTTTAGCGCCTTCTGATACTCCTCCTTCCTATAGAGACCTGCAATAGGGAAGGTGAATTGCTTGCAAAACGACTTTAGCTATTTGGCAGTGTAGGTTTCTAACCTCTCTTCCTCAAAGTTGAGATCCTCCGAAGCATTGGATGCTGGCTTACCCATTGTAGACATGACTGGCAATTATGATCAAAAATAGAACAACATCAACAACGTATGTTGTTGCGTTTAGGTCTGCACACACTAGTGGTGTACACCAGTTAATGTAAGTGGATCACAAATGCAAGTCCTGATCCTCACCGCTGACCACCAATGTTAGAAATGGGGATCTCTGGTTGGCAATGGCTGGCCCCAATGTCCAGGAAGGGACCCTTCTTCCTAAGTCAGAGTAAGGGGGCTACACCCTTTGATAACCCCTGCTCAACCCTGTGGTAACGTAGCACGAGCAGACAGGCCTATCTCAGAGGCAGTGTGTGAAGCATTCGTGACCATACACAATAACGCAGTGAAGACACCACAAAGGGACACCACACAAGTAACTATAGAAAAAGGAGTAGCTTTATATCAGTTTAACACAAGGCTCGAAGACGATCAACAAGCCACAATGCACGTTAATATAAGTTCACTGAAAAGGCAATAAAGCACTCAAAAGCGGTTGAAACGAACTTAGTTCGAAGCCGGGGTCTACGCGACCCGGTGATGCACAATGTACCTGAGGTTTAAAGGGGCACGGCACGCAGCTTCGGGAGGAAGCCGCGATGATGACAGGCGGACTCGCAGCGGTCGCAGCTCCCAGCTGCAGCGGTCCGCGGCATGCACTCACAATGATCCTGGGGCGGTGATTAAAGGCGGGCTCTCAGCGGCAACAGCTCCTCAGCTGCAGCGGCCCACAATAGCGATAGCGATGATTCTCGTAGCACAGACAAATGCGGGCTCTCAGCGGCAACAGCTCCTCAGCTGCAGCGGCCCACAATAGCGATAGCGATGATTCTCGTAGCACAGACAAATGCGGGCTCTCAGCGGCAACAGCTCCTCAGCTGCAGCGGCCCACAATAGCGATAGCGATGATTCTCGTAACACAGACAAATGCGGGCTCTCAGCGGCAACAGCTCCTCAGCTGCAGCGGCCCACAATAGCGATAGCGATGATTCTCAGCCCGCGTTCCCCGCAGTAGACCCACAGGCTCTGGAATTCTCGACAGAGGCCTCACCTGCGAGTAGAACCCCTCTCAATAGGAATTCAGAAGGCTGATGGGTGAAGTCTAATGTCCCTGAGACTTCAGCAGGAGGCAAGCTCAAATCAGGCCCTTGGGTAGTTGCTTCAGCAAGATGGATGAAAGTTTCAAAGTCCTTTTCCTCTCGTTACACGGACAGAGGTTCGTCTTGACATCCAGAAATAACACACCGTGTAGGGGTTTTTGCGCAGATATTTATACCCCACAAGTCTTTGTTCTCAAAAAGTCACAAGTCACTGAACCCAGCCAGAACCAGTTCGGTGTGGTCCTGGAGCACTTTATTTACGAGGCTGCATCCTGCCTTTGAGGAAGAGGGGGTCTGCCATCAGACGCACAGTGGGGGCTGGAGCCATCATTCACCTTTGCCAGGCCCAGTCCTGCTCAGATCAAAGGGTCACCCCTCCCCATACTCCAGCTGCAGATCTCGCTATTCAACCCAGGTCGGGCTCAGCATGCCCTGACCCACCAAGACCAGACATCCAATACACATAACAGCAGAGCACACTGGACGACTTAGGCAAGAAAATACCTACTTTCTAGAAGTGGTATTTTCAAACACAGAATATAAAAATAATCCTCACTAAAAGATGTATTTTAATATTCTGAGCTCAGGCATACTAAATTCGACTTTCCAAACATGTTCCTTGGGTCAACTAGGATTATAGGATGTAATAATCAAAACTGCCCATTCTGGCCTAAGGGAACAGATAGCCTTCCAATAGTGAAAAACGAAATGGAGTGTAATTCACTAGCAGGACATGCCACACAGACCAAGGCAGGTCCTACCTTTCACATACAACGCACCCTGCCATAGGGATGACTTACATGATGCCAAGGGAAGTTTGAGGGACTGGGAAGTTGGTTCACTTTACAGTCAAAGAATGGCAGTTGTGGACTGCGCACAGACTCTGCGATGGCAGGTCTGAGAAACACTTTACGCGCTGCTTATGTGGGTGGCGCAATCAGCGCTGCAGGCCCACCAGCAGCATTCGGTCTACCAGCCCTGGGCACGCACGGTACACTATACTAGGGACTAACAGGTAAATCAAATGAGCCAATTATGGGAATACCAATTCATCCAGTCAATTTACAATAGGGAGCATTCGCGCTGTAGCACTGAATGGCAGTGGCACAGCGCCCAGAGCATCTAACACCAGCAAACACAGAGGAGACAAAAAGCGAAAGATGGAAGGGAGACCCACGCCAATGGTGCCAGGACTAACAGGAACCACCTCACCTTTTTTCCATAGGTCACCCACTTGGAAAATTCCAATTGAGTCCCAGGCCGCGAAGCCCTTTGAGTATCTCAGGTAACCCAGCTTGTCCGCATCCCACAGGGGGTTTGCTAGCGTTATTTTTCCGTCCCAACCCATACTTTTATTTACTGTGAGCCATATTGTCACTGCATGTCGCGTTGGGCCTGTTAACTTTAGTTTGGCCGGGTTTGTGTAGAGCACTCTAATGTAGTTCCCTTCCGGGAGAAGCCATCTATCCATGCCGTAGCCAGGGTTGTCATGAGGTCTATGACTACATTGATTGATGGGCGCTAACTGGGCCGCCCAGTAATCTCTTTTGACATTGGTGAGTCCTATACCGCCATCATACCATCCTTTTATCAGCTTTCGAGTAACAATTAGCGCCGGTTTCCCCTCCCACATCATTCTCTCTGTGCGCTTTCTATATTTCCAAAGTAATCAGTGTGTATTGGATCCGGAGAATTTTGCAGTATATAAAAATCGTGGTAGTGCCATCATGTTAAATAGCACAGCCCGCCCCAGTAGGGATAGAGGGAGAGATCTACAATGCTGGACATCGCTCTTGATCCGTTGTAGAGGGGGGAGGAGGTTGTGCTCATAAAATAGGATTGGATCTTTGGTGATGTAAATGCCAAGGTATTTGAACCCCACTTTCGCCTCTGTTATGACATATCCTCTGGGAAATCTGGGAAAGTCTCCTCACAATACATAGATAACTGACTTGGACCAGTTTATTTTATAACCAGAGTATTTGCCAAAATTTGTGAAGATGTGTAATACGCTATTTGTAGAGATTTTTGGTGACGCCAGATATAATAGTATATCATCTGCATATAGGGAGATTCGATCCTCCCAATCCTCTGGCCATCGCAGTCGCCTCATAACTGGGTCTTTCTGTATCCATGACACAAGAGGTTCAAGCATTAGTGAAAAGAGTAGTGTTGAGAGGGGACATCCCTGTCTGGTTCCCCTTTCTAACTCAAATACGTTTGATTTGGTATTGCTTACCACCACCTGTGCTAATGGTTTCTTATACAGGAGTCCAACCCAGTTAATAAAGTTGGGGCCGAAGCCCGATTTCTCCAAACATATAGAGACATTCGATAGTATTGAATGCCATAGTGGCGTCTAGGGACATCACCACCGCATCCTCTCTCAACGTTTCCATTCTTCCCATAACCCCATGGAGGTGTCTAAGATTAAGTGAGGTGTTTGTTGACGTCATAAAGCCAGACTGGTCTGGATGTACAAGCTTCGTGATTACACCCAGGAGGCGAGTGGACAGCAGCTTGGCCAAAATCTTGGCCTTCGCATTTATCAACGATATCGGCCTATAAGAGGCGCAATTATCTTTGGGACGGCCATCCTTATGTATAACCACTATTGTTTCTAGCCTCTGGTCCTCCGGGAGCACTCTTTTTTCTGGACTTTCAAGGAACAGAGAAGCAAGAGAAGTGATGAAAGAGCAAGTGAGGTGCAGAAAGAGGCAAGAGAACTGCAGAAAGAGGCAAGAGAGGTGCAGAAAGAGACAAGTGAGGTGTAAAAACAGGCAAGAGGGACACAGAAAGAGGCAATATAAGTGGGGAAAGAAGCAAGAGAGTTGCAAAAACAGGCAAGAGAGGTGCAGAAAAGGGAAGAGGGGTGCATAAATAGGCAAGAATGGTACAGAAAGAGGTAAGAGGGGTTCAGAAAGAGGCAAGAGTGGTACAGAAAGAGGCAAGAGAGGTAATCAAAGAAGCAAGAGCAGTGCAGAAAGAACCAACAGAGGTGTAGAAAGAGGCAAGAGGAGTGCAGAAAGAGGCAAGAGAAGTGCAGAAAGAAGCAAAAGAGGTGCAGAAAGAGGCAACAGAGGTACATAAAGAGGCAAGAGAGGTGCACAAAGAGAGAAGAAGGGTGCACAAAGAGGCAAAAGGGGTGCAGAAAGAAGTGAGAGAGGTAGAGAAAGAAGCAAGAGAAGTGCAGAAAGAAGCAACAGGTATAGAAAGAGGCAAGAGGGGTGCAGAAAGAGGCAAGAGAAGTGGAGAAAGAAGCAACAGAGATTCAGAAAGAGGCAAGAGAAATGCAGAAAGAGGTAAGAGAGGTGCAGAAACAGGCAGGAGAGGTACACAAAGAGGGAGAAGGGACAGAAAGAGCCAATAGAGGTACAGAAAGAGGGAAGAGGGGTGCAGATATTTGCAAGAGCGGTGAAGAAAGAAGGAAGAGCAGTGCCGAAAGAACCAACAGAGGTGCAGAAAGAGGCAAGAGGGGTGCAGAAAGAGGCAAGTGAAATGCAGAAAGAAGCAAAAGAGGTGCAGGAAGAGGCTAGAGAACTGAAGAAAGAGGCAAGGGAGGTATAGAAAGAGACAACAGAGGTGCACAAAGAGGAATGAAGGGTGCAGAAAGAGGCAAGAGGGGTGCAGAAAGAAGCAAGAGAGGTGCAGAAAGAAGCAAGAGAAGTGCCGAAAAAAGCAACATTTGCAGAAAGAGGCAATAGGTGGTGCAGAAAGAGGCTATAGAAGTGCAGAAAGAAGCAACAGAGGTGAAGAAAGAGGCCAGAGAAATGCAGAAAGAGGCAAGAGAGGTGCAGAAACAGGCAGGAGAGGTGCAGAAAGAGGGAACAGGGGTACAGAAAGAGGCAAGAGAGGTACAGAAAGAGGGAAGAGGGGTGAAGAAAAAGGCAGGAGGGGTGCGGGAAGAGGCAAGCGAGGTGCAGAAAGAGGCAACAGAGGTGCAGAAAGAGGCAAGAAACGTGCAGAAACAGGCATGAGAATTGCAGAAAGAGGCAAGAGAGATGCTGAAAGAAACAATAGAGGTGCAGAATAAAGCAAGAGAAGTGCAGAAAGAGCAAGTGAGGTGCAGAAAGAGGCTAGAGACATGTACCAAGAGGCAAGAGAGGTGCAGAAAGAGGCAAGTGAGGTGTAGAAACAGGCAAGAGGGGCACAGAAAGAGGCAAGAGAAGTGCAGAAAGAAGCAACAGAGATGCAGAAAGAGCAAGAGAAATGCAGGAAGAGGCAAGAGAGGTGCAGAAACAGGCAGGAGAGGTATGGGATGTGAGAAGTTGGCCTGGTATATGCTGTCCACTAATTTATAGTGGGCACATTGCACCAGTCCAAACAACCCCTTAATGGAGATAGGTTAAAGACAACCTTTATTGAAAGCTATCCTAGTGGTAGCTATGGAGAGCAGCCTTCAGGCTAAGTCTTGAAGGAATGTAAAGCAGCTTGTTTTACCAGTCTATAATCTCTTGAGTGACCAAATGAAAGAGGACCACACCAGGTATATATTCAAAATATATGTATTTATTGCTAAACACACCCTCTAGTCTCTTTATGAGGCTAGAGTTCGAAGTACATAAGTTATACGTTATTTAAACACAGTAAAAGCACAAATACACGTTTGGGCCCTAGGGGCGTACCAAACCATATACCAATAAAGTGGTATAAGAACCACGACTGAGCTAGACACTAGGCCTAGAGCCTGTAGAATTGCTTGGACCACAAGGAACCACCCAAAGTAGTGACACAGGGGACCCACGGGGGACGCGTGCAGTGTGTAAACACAGCCGCGAATCACCGTTAACTTCTATGGGGAAAGTCGCGATTTGGAATTTAAAGAAAAGGGACACTTAAAGAAGGACTTGTAGCAAACCCTTTGAGAACTAGGTCGTTCTAGAGTCTCTACCCACGGAGCACCGGAGTACTCTTGTTACCTCACCCAGGGAAGCCGGGTGCATAGGTGCCTTTCGGGGTCGGGTTTCGTCGTCGATTTGAATGGCGATCTGCTGCAAAGTGCTGCTGGCGACCAAGTGGAAAGTGTCCGGGTGGATCCAAGAGTGGATCGGAGATCTGAAGAACCTGAAAGCAGAGGGGACAGAGTCTGGGTCACTAGCCAGTGACCAGGAAGGCGATGAGCAGATGCCCACCGATGTCGGGTGCTTCGGGTTGGTTGACGGTCATCTTGTCTCTGCAGCCACGAGGTCCAGGAGGCATTGTCGGCAACCAGGAGCAGGATTCGGGCTGGTACACAATGTCTGTCGAGTGCTGAGGTGTCGGCGACCGGATTGGACCCAACAAGCCTTGGCAACGGCAAGTCTTGATGAAGATGAAGATTGACGATGGTGCCTGGAGCAACCAGGGAGCCCAAGAAGAAAAGGATTGGCCTTCGTGAAGGGCTACTAGCCAACGGACTAACGACCGCAAAGGAGCCTCAAGACGGTGCACGTGGAGCTGGCTCACAGGACACTCGTGGAGTGGAGGCCAGTGATCTTCAGTGCATTTGGTGCTGTAGGCGGGGGCTACTCGGAGCCCAAAGCACAACTTCGTGGGAGTCCAGGAAGAGGATGCACTTGCAAATGTGCTCGGTGTCCAGGGGTCACGGTCCCACGTTACCCACGACAGCTACGGGCCTCAGCTTTTCTGGGGACTCAGGGCAGCCTCGGGGAAGTCTGGGAATCCACCTCTGGTGATGCAAAGACTTCGGCGTCCGACGGGAGCTTCAGAGATGCAGACTGGACAGATGCTTCTTTGGTGCCTGCCAAGCAGGGGAGTCACTCCTTGACCCCAAGGGAGATTCTTCAGTCCTCTAATATTGAAGTAGAGTGTCGAAGGTCCAGGATTTTGTGTCAGAGTTTCGTCCAGGGATAATCTAAAGTCCTAGGGACTGGGGTCCTATACTTATATTCAGTTTAGGGGTTGGACTTACTCTGTGGTCCCACCTATGGGTGGGTCAGGGCAGAGGGGTGGCTACACCCCTTTCCCTTTGTCCAGTTCGCGCCAAAGCAGGGGCTGAAAGCCCCTGATCTGGTTTGAACTGGGGTATGCACAGGGACTATTGCACACAAAGTACTCCCCTGATTGTTGATCCGGGAAACCCGGACAACCTTAATAACTTAAATCTGAGTCAATGCTGGTGGAATGTCCCTATAGTAAGCTATGACAGATCTTCACCTAAGGGTGAGGAAGGAGGCAACTCCTTTTGTTTTATATTCCCTCACACACCCTAGTGGTGTCATGCTTCATCATCGGGACACCCTGACGCCTAAAGGTCAGGGTGGGCTCAACCATATCTCAGGGAGCGCTTAAAAGATTTTTGGGCCAGAGGGGGATAAAGAGTAAAACTCCTCTGTCAGATCCCGGTATCCCTTTATTCTTGGATCTGGCAGGGATATTAAAAAGATAGAGAAATAGGGTCCGGTGGGATATTATGGTCCTAGGACCCTACTGCCAACATGTTTCAGTCCACGTCTGCCCCGTAAAGGGTGCTGGACTTTCTTCAGGGCAAGAACTGTGACCCCCTGGAAAAACAAGAGGTATGGGAATTACCCTACGCTCAATATATTTAAGGGCAGATAGCTGCTCCTTATTTAAACAACCAATTGATGCGTCATCACTGCATCTGTAGAACGACATAAACAACAAAATTTCCACCATAGTATCATGAACTCATAGTCTGCAGGATTGTGTACCATGCAATTGTGCCACAAACCTCGTGAATATCCATTCTAATGGTGACACAGTCATGGACTATACTCTTAATTCGAGTGCGTGTTTCTTGTTTATTAAAGTGTCTCTCTTTGTACACTCATGTCTGTGTTATACCCGTGTAGTGGCGGCAGCTTACCGCATCCTATATTCATACATTGCACTAGTGGGTGTAACATTGGGTAAAACTCTCGTGTCAACCGCTCACATGCTCTCATACCATTAAAATATCGCCACTCTCATCACTCATCTCTTTCACTCCAATTTCGCTCCTTACCCCAAATTGGGAGAGGTTCCACTTCTCGCTGGACCTCAATTTTTGGAGTAGCCCTGTAGTCAAACCCTGAAGGGGATGTAATGCGTGGGTTGCGCAGGGCATATTGTTGCAACAAAGGTACCATGTCACAAAATGGCACCGTAGTTAATATAAGAACCGGGAGGACGAAAAATAAAAAGAAAGAAAAAAGAAAAAGAACGTAAGTAAAAGTCAGGCCGTCCCGCTGTTTAGAGCGGAAACGTGCCGATCCATACCTGCATCACGCTTTTTCGATAGGAGTTACTTACGTTAATACACGGGAGGGTGCACTCCCCTCGCGAGTTCCTCTCAGCCCTTCAAGGAGTGAGAAGTATCTCACTCTGTTAGTGATAGTAGTATGCACAGGGATACCAAATGTGCCCGCAGTGCAGGACTTCAAAGCACCCGAGAGTGCTCCCGCCCAGCCCCATACACATTATCCTGTCTGGGGAGGTGGTTACACCTCCCTGCGACAGGAAACCTATTGTCCAGGCCTCCCCTGCCGGAGTTTCGGTCAGCAGCAGGAGGCCAGACTTGTGTCTGTGGCAGCAGCATCCATTTTGTGATGCTGGGGCTTTGGAAAGAAGTTACCGGGCAAGCCAGGGTTAACATGTCTCTCCCTCTAGAAGGGTGGAATGCTACCCCGCCGCCAGAATTGGCGGGGGGTAGTATTCCAAGATGTTTGACACCAAACACGACATGTTTCTGTGCAGCCATCCCAAAGTTAGCATTTAACGCGAGGTTATAATGCACGTAAGAGTATATGGTCAGGCTGCACTACAAACAGCATCAGAGAAGGGTCTCCGACCGCTGCAGAGGGGCCCTGCTCATGCAGGGGCACCCTCTCACATAGGAACCATGCACTCTGCCTTCAGGATTGACAAGGCCTGCCATAGGAGTGACTTATAGGTTTATATGTGTGTAGGTATGTAGTGATACAGGTAACCTATATCACAGTAAGGGGTGCATGCACCACCTTACCCAGGCTGCAGTAGCAGACCTGTGGTGTCATTTTGGATGGCCTTCCAGGGGTGGCATAATACATGCTGCAGCCCCTGGTAGGCCTCTGAGGTACCTATGCCCTTGGTACATAGTATACCATATACTAGGGACTTATAAGGGCACTCCAGATTCCAATTAGAGATGTGCCTAAGGCACATGGAAACCATTTTAGAGAGGAAGCAGCTAGGCTGGGGTTCTGATTAGCAGGGACCCAGCCAGACTAGAGTTGAAAAACAGTGAAGCATCAGCAAAAAGTGGGGGTACCCATGTGAAGCAGATCCTACTCTCCTACATGGAAAGAGGGAGAAGGGGGCAGAAAGAGCCAATAGAGGTACAGAAAGAGGGAAGAGGGGTGCAGACATTTGCAAGAGAGGTATAGAAAGAAGGAAGAGCAGTGCAGAAAGAACCAACGGAGGTTTAAAAGAGGCAAGAGGGGTAGAGAAAAAAGCAAGTGAAATGCAGAAAGTAGCAAAAGAGGTGCAGAAAGAGGCTAGAGAACTGCAGAAAGAGGCAAGAGAGGTGCAGAAAGAGTCAAGAGAGGTTCAGAAAGAGGAATGAAGGGTGCAGAAAGAGGCAAGAGGGGTGCAGAAAGAAGCAAGAGAGGTGCAGAAAGAAGCAAGAGAAGTGCAGAAAGTAGCAACAGGTACAGAAAGAGGCAATATGTGGTGCAGAAAGAGGTTAGAGATGTGCAGAAAGAAGCAACAGAGGTGCAGAAAGAGGCCAGAGAAATGCAGAAAGAGGCAAGAGAGGCGCAGAAACAGGCAGGAGAGGTGCAGAAAGTGGAGACAGGGGTGCAGAAAGAGGCAAGAGAGGAACAGAAAGAGGGAGGAGGGGTGCAGAAAGAGGCAGGAGGGGTGCGGAAAGAAGCAAGCGAGTTGCAGAAAGAGGCAACAGAGGTACAGAAAGAGGCAAGAAAGGTACAGAAACTGGCATGAGAATTGCAGAAAGAGGCAAGAGAGATGCTGAAAGAAGCAACAGAGGTGTAGAATGAAGCAAGAGAAGTGATGAAAGATACAAGAGAGTTGCATAAAGAAACAAGAGAGGTGCAGAAAAAAGCAAGAGAAGTGCAGAAAGAGCAAGTGAGGTGTAGAAAGAGGCAAGAGGAGTGCAGAAAGAGGCAAGGGAAGTGCAGAAAGAGGCAACAGAGGTATATAAAGAGGCAAGAGAGGTGCACAAATAGAGAAGAAGGGTGCACAAAGAGGCAAAAGGGGTGCAGAAAGAAGTAAGAGAGAGAAAGAAAAAATCAAGAGAAGTGCAGAAAGAGACAAGAGAGTTGCATAAAGAAACAAGAGAGGTGCAGAAAAAAGCAAGAGAAGTGCAGAAAGAGCAAGTGGGGTATAAAAAAGGCAAGAGGGGTGCAGAAAGAGGCAAGAGAAGTGGAGAAAGAAGCAACAGAGGTGCAGAAAGAGGCAAGAGAAATGCAGAAAGAGGCAAGAGAGGTGCAGAAACAGGCAGGAGAGATACAGAAAGAGGGAGAAGGGGGCAGAAAGAGCCAATAGAGGTACAGAAAGAGGGAAGAGGGGTGCAGACATTTGCAACAGAGGTGTAGAAAGAAGGAAGAGCAGTGCAGAAATAACCAACAGAGGTGCAAAAAGAGGCAGGAGGGGTGCAGAAGAGGCAAGTGAAATGCAGAAAGAAGCAAAAGAGGTGCAGAAAGAAGCTAGAGAACTGCAGAAAGAGGCAAAGAGTTACAGAAAGAGGAAAAAGAGAGATACAGAAAGAGGAATGAAGGGTGCAGAAAGAGGCAAGAGGGGTACAGAAAGAAGCAAGAGAGGTACAGAAAGAAGCAAGAGAGGTGCAGAAAGAAGCAAGAGAAGTGCAGAAAGAAGCAACAGTTGCAGAAAGAGGCAATATGTGGTGCAGAAAGAGGCTAGAGAAGTGCAGTAAGAAGCAACAGAGGTGCAGAAAGAGGCTAGAGAAGTGCAGAAAGAAGCAACAGAGGTGAAGAAAGAGGCCAGAGAAATGCAGAAAGAGGCAAGAGAGGTGCAGAAACAGGCAGGAGAGGTGCAGAAAGAGGGAACAGGGGTGCAGAAAGAGGCAAGAGAGGTACAGAAAGAGGGAGGAGGGGTGCAGATAGAAGCAGGAGGGGTGGGGAAAGAAGCAAGCGAGGTGCAGAAAGAGGCAACAGAGGTGCATAAACAGGCAAGAAAGGTGCAGAAACAGGCATGAGAATTGCAGGAAGAGGCAAGAGAGATGCTGAAAGAAGCAACGGAGGTGTAGAGTGAAGCAAGAGAAATGATGAAAGAGCAAGAGAGTTGCATAAAGAAACAAGAGAGGTGCAGAAAAAGCAAGAGAAGTGCAGAAAGAGCAAGTGAGGTGTAGAAAGGGGCTAGAGTACTGTAGTAAGAGGCGAGAGAGGTGCAGAAAGAGGCAAGTGAGGTGTAGAAACAGGCAAGAGGGGCACAGAAAGAGGCAAGAGAAGTGCAGAAAGAAGCAACAGAGATGCAGAAGGAGGCAAGAGAACTGCAGGAAGAGCCAAGATAGTTGCAGAAACAGGCAAGAGAGATCCAGACAGAGGGAGAAGGGGGCAGAAAGAGTCAATAGAGGTACAGAAAGAGGGAAGAGGGGTGCAGACATTTGCAAGAGATGTGTAGAAAGAAGGAAGAGCAGTGCAGAAAGAACCAACAGAGGTGCAGAAAGAGGCAAGAGGGGTGCAGAAAGAGGCAAGCGAAATGCAGAAAGAGGCAAGAGAGGTGCAGAAAAAGGCAGGAGAGGTGCAGAAAGAGGGAACAGGGGTGCAGAAAGAGGCAAGAGAGGTACAGAAAGAAGGAAGAGGGGTGCAAAAAGAGGCAGGAGGGGTGCGGAAAGAAGCAAACGATTTTTGCAGAAAGAAGCAACAGAGGTGTAGAATGAAGCAAGAGAAGTGATGAAACAGACAAGAGAGTTGCAGAAAGAAACAAGAGAGGTGCAGAAAAAAGCAAGAGAAGTGCAGAAAGAGCAAGTGAGGTTCAGAAAGAGGCTAGAGAACTGTAGCAAGAGGCAAGAGAGGCGCAGAAAGAGGCAAGAGAGGTGTAGAAGGAGGAATGAAGGGTGCAGAAAGAGGCAAGCGGGGTGCAGAAAGAGGCAAATGAAATGCAGAAAGTAGCAAAAGAGGTGCAGAAAGAGGCTAGAGAACTGCAGAAAGAGGCAAGAGAGGTGCAGAAAGAGGCAAGAGAGGTGCAGAAAGAGGAATGAAGGGTGCATAAAGAGGCAAGAGGGGTGCAGAAAGAAGCAGGAGAGGTGCAGAAAGAAGAAAGAGAAGTGCAGAAAGAAGCAACAGGTACAGAAAGAGGCAATATGTTTTGCAGAAAGAGGCTAGAGAAGTGCATAAAGAAGCAACAGAGGTACAGAAAGAGGCCAGAGAAATGCAGAAAGAGGCAAGAGAGGTGCAGAAAGAGGCAGGAGAGGTGCAGAAAGAGGGAACAGGGGTGCAGAAAGAGGCAAGAGAGGTACAGAAAGAGGGAGGAGGGGTGCAGAAAGTAGCAAGCGAGGTGAGAAAGAGGCAACAGAGGTGCAGAAAGAGGCAAGAAAGGTGCAGAAACAGACATGAGAATTGCAGAAAGAGGCAAGAGAGATGCTGAAAGAAGCAACAGAGGTGTAGAATGAAGCAAGAGAAGGGTTGAAAGAGACAAGAGAAGTGCAGAAAGAACAAGGGAGGTGCAGAAAAAAGCAAGAGAAGTGCAGAAAGAGCAAGTGAGGTGCATAAAGAGGCTAGAGAACTGTAGCAAGAGGCAAGAGTGGTGCAGAAAGAGGCAAGAGAGGTGCAGAAGGAGGAAAGAAGGGTGCAGAAAGAGGCAAGAGAGGTGCAGAAAGAGGCTAGAGAACTGTAGCAAGAGGCAAGAAAGGTGTAGAAACAGGCATGAGAATTACAGAAAGAGGCAAGAGAGATGCTGAAAGAAGCAACAGAGGTGTAGAATGAAGCAAGAGAAGTGATGAAAGAGACAAGAGAGTTGCATAAAGAAACAAGAGAGGTGCAGAAAAAAGCAAGAGATGTGCAGAAAGAGCAAGTGAGGTGCAGAAAGAGGCTAGAGAACTGTAGCAAGAGGCAAGAAAGGTGCAGAAACAGGCATGAGAATTGCAGAAAGAGGCAAGAGAGATGCTGAAAGAAGCAACAGAGGTGTAGAATGAAGCAAGAGAAGTGATGAAAGAGACAAGAGAGTTGCATAAAGAAACAAGAGAGGTGCAGAAAAAAGCAAGAGAAGTGAAGAAAGAGCAAGTGAGGTGTAGCAAGAGGCAAGAGGAGTGCAGAAAGAGGCAAGAGAAGTGCATAAAGAGGCAACAGAGGTACATAAAGAGGCAAGAGAGATGCACAAAGAGAGAAGAAGGGTGCACAAAGAGGCAAAAGGGGTGCAGAAAGAAGTAAGAGAGGTACAGAAAGAAGCAAGAGAAGTGCAGAAGGAAGCAACAGGTATTAAATGAGGCAAGATGGGTGCAGGAAGAGGCAAGAGAAGTGGAGAAAGAAGCAACAGAGGTGCAGAAAGACACAAGAGAAATGCAGAAAGAGACAAGAGAGGTGCAGAAACAGGCAGGAGAGATACAGAAAGACGGAGAAGGGGCAGAAATAGCCAATAGAGGTACGGAAAGAGGGAAGAGGGGTGCAGACATTTGCAAGAGAGGTGTGGAAAGAAGGAAGAGCAGTGCAGAAAGAACCAACAGAGGTGCAGAAAGAGGCAAGAGGGGTGCAGAAAGAGGCAAGTGAAATCCAGAAAGAAGCAAAAGAGGTGCAGAAAGAAGCTAGACAACTGCAGAAAGAGGCTAGAGAAGTGCAGAAAGAAGGAACAGAGGTGCAAAAATAGGCCAGAGAAATGCAGAAAGAGGCAAGAGAGGTGCAGAAAGAGGCAAGAGAGGTGCAGAACGAGGGAACAGGGGTGCAGAAAGAGGCAAGAGAGGTACAGAAAGAGGGAGGAGGGGTGCAGAAAGTAGCAAGCGAGGTGAGAAAGAGGCAACAGAGGTGCAGAAAGAGGCAAGGAAGGTGCAGAAACAGGCATGAGAATTGCAGAAAGAGGCAAGAGAGATGCTGAAAGAAGCAACAGAGGTGTAGAATGAAGCAAGAGAAGGGATGAAAGAGACAAGAGAAGTGCAGAAAGAAACAAGGGAGGTGCAGAAAAAAGCAAGAGAAGTGCAGAAAGAGCAAGTGAGGTGCAGAAAGAGGCTAGAGAACTGTAGCAAGAGGCAAGAAAGGTGCAGAAACATGCATGAGAATTGCAGAAAGAGGCAAGAGAGATGCTGAAAGAAGCAACAGAGGTGTAGAATGAAGCAAGAGAAGTGATGAAAGAGACAAGAGAGTTGCATAAAGAAACAAGAGAGGTGCATAAAAAAGCAAGAGAAGTGCAGAAAGAGCAAGTGAGGTGCAGAAAGAGGCTAGAGAACTGTAGCAAGAGGCAAGAAAGGTGCAGAAACAGGCATGAGAATTGCAGAAAGTGGCAAGAGAGATGCTGAAAGAAGCAACAGAGGTGTAGAATGAAGCAAGAGAAGTGATGAAAGAGACAAGAGAGTTGCATAAAGAAACAAGAGAGGTGCAGAAAAAAGCAAGAGAAGTGCAGAAAGAGCAAGTGAGGTGTAGCAAGAGGCAAGAGGAGTGCAGAAAGAGGCAAGAGAAGTGCATAAATAGGCAACAGAGGTACATAAAGAGGCAAGAGAGATGCACAAAGAGAGAAGAAAGGTGCACAAAGAGGCAAAAGGGGTGCAGAAAGAAGTAAGAGAGGTACAGAAAGAAGCAAGAGAAGTGCAGAAGGAAGCAACAGGTATTAAATGAGGCAAGATGGGTGCAGAAAGAGGCAAGAGAAGTGGAGAAAGAAGCAACAGAGGTGCAGAAAGACACAAGAGAAATGCAGAAAGAGACAAGAGAGGTGCAGAAACAGGCAGGAGAGATACAGAAAGAGGAAAAAGGGGCAGAAAGAGCCAATAGAGGTACGGAAAGAGAGAAGAGGAGTGCAGACATTTGCAAGAGAGGTGTGGAAAGAAGGAAGAGCCGTGCAGAAAGAACCAACAGAGGTGCAGAAAGAGGGAAGAGGGGTGCAGAAAGAGGCAAGTGAAATGTAGAAAGAAGCAAAAGAGGTGCAGAAAGAAGCTAGACAACTGCAGAAAGAGGCAAGAGAGGTGCAGAAAGAGGCAAGAGAGGTATAGAAAGAGGAATGAAGGGTGCAGAAAAATGCAAGAGGGGTGCAGAAAGAAGCAAGAGAGGTGCAGAAAGAAGCAAGAGAAGTGCAGAAAGAAGCAACAGGTGCAGAAAGAGGCAATATGTGGTGCAGAAAGAGGCTAGAGAAGTGCAGTAAGAAGTAACAGAGGTGCAGAAAGAGGCTAGAGAACTGTAGAAAGAGGCAAAGAGTTACAGAAAGAGGAAAAAGAGAGATACAGAAAGAGGAATGAAGGGTGCAGAAAGAGGCAAGAGGGGTACAGAAAGAAGCAAGAGAGGTACAGAAAGAAGCAAGAGAGGTGCAGAAAGAAGCAAGAGAAGTGCAGAAAGAAGCAACAGTTGCAGAAAGAGGCAGCAATATGTGGTGCAGAAAGAGGCTAGAGAAGTGCAGTAAGAAGCAACAGAGGTGCAGAAAGAGGCTAGAGAAGTGCAGAAAGAAGCAACAGAGGTGAAGAAAGAGGCCAGAGAAATGCAGAAAGAGGCAAGAGAGGTGCAGAAACAGGCAGGAGAGGTGCAGAAAGAGGGAACAGGGGTGCAGAAAGAGGCAAGAGAGGTACAGAAAGAGGGAGGAGGGGTGCATATAGAAGCATGAGGGGTGGGGAAAGAAGCAAGCGAGGTGCAGAAAGAGGCAACAGAGGTGCATAAACAGGCAAGAAAGGTGCAGAAACAGGCATGAGAATTGCAGGAAGAGGCAAGAGAGATGCTGAAAGAAGCAACGGAGGTGTAGAGTGAAGCAAGAGAAATGATGAAAGAGCAAGAGAGTTGCATAAAGAAACAAGAGAGGTGCAGAAAAAAGCAAGAGAAGTGCAGAAAGAGCAAGTGAGGTGTAGAAAGGGGCTAGAGTACTGTAGTAAGAGGCGAGAGAGGTGCAGAAAGAGGCAAGTGAGGTGTAGAAACAGGCAAGAGGGGTGCAGAAAGAGGCAAGAGAAGTGCAGAAAGAAGCAACAGAGATGCAGAAGGAGGCAAGAGAACTGCAGGAAGAGCCAAGATAGTTGCAGAAACAGGGAAGAGAGATCCAGACAGAGGGAGAAGGGGGCAGAAAGAGTCAATAGAGGTACAGAAAGAGGGAAGAGGGGTGCAGACATTTTCAAGAGATGTGTAGAAAGAAGGAAGAGCAGTGCAGAAAGAACCAACAGAGGTGCAGAAAGAGGCCAGAGGGGTGCAGAAAGAGGCAAGCGAAATGCAGAAAGAGGCAAGAGAGGTGCAGAAAAAGGCAGGAGAGGTGCAGAAAGTGTGAACAGGGGTGCAGAAAGAGGCAAGAGAGGTACAGAAAGAAGGAAGAGGGGTGCAAAAAGAGGCAGGAGGGGTGCGGAAAGAAGCAAACGATTTTTGCAGAAAGAAGCAACAGAGGTGTAGAATGAAGCAAGAGAAGTGATGAAACAGACAAGAGAGTTGCAGAAAGAAACAAGAGAGGTGCAGAAAAAAGCAAGAGAAGTGCAGAAAGAGCAAGTGAGGTTCAGAAAGAGGCTAGAGAACTGTAGCAAGAGGCAAGAGAGGTGCTCCCCACCACACAGCTCCGTCTGTGTGCCCTGCTGCTGCCCCTGATTGTGCTCATTTTTTCCTTTCTGTGCCCCCTTGCTGGCCCTGATTGTGCTCGCTTTTCCTTTCTGTGCCCCCTTGCTGCCCCTGATTGTGCTTGTTTTTCCTTTCTGTGCCCCCTTGCTGCCCCTGATTGTGCTCGTTTCTTTCCTTTCTGTGCCCCCTTGCTGCCCCTGATTGTGCTCGTTTTTCCTTTCTGTACCCCCTTACTGCCCCTGATTGTGCTCGCTTTTCCTTTCTGTACCCCCTTGCTGCCCCTGATTGTGCTCGCTTTTTTCCTTTCTGTGCCCCCTTGCTGCCCCTGATTGTGCTCGTTTTTCCTTTCTGTGCCCCTTGCTGCCCCTGATTGTGCTCGCTTTTCCTTTCTGTCCCCCTTGCTGCCCCTGATTGTGCTCGTCTTTTCCTTTCTGTGCCCCCTTGCTGCCCCTGATTGTGCTCGCTTTTTCCTTTCTGTGCCCCCTTGCTGGCCCTGATTGTGCTCGCTTTTCCTTTCTGTGCCCCCTTGCTGCCCCTGATTGTGCTCTTGTCCTTTCTGTGCCCCCTTGCTGCCCCTGATTGTGCTCGTTTTCTTTCCTTTCTGTGCCCCTTGCTGCCCCTGATTGTGCTCGTTTTTCCTTTCTGTACCCCCTTGCTGCCCCTGATTGTGCTCGTTTTTTTCCTTTCTGTGCCCCCTTGCTGCCCCTGATTGTGCTCTGCTTTTCCTTTCTGTACCCCCTTGCTGCCCCTGATTGTGCTCGCTTTTCCTTTCTGTACCCCCTGCTGCCCCTGATTGTGCTCGTTTTTTCCTTTCTGTGCCCCCTGCTGCCCCTGATTGTGCCTCGCTTTTCCTTTTTGTGCCCCCTTGCTGCCCCTGATTGTGCCTCGTTTTTCCTTTCTGTGCCCCCTTGCTGACCTGATTGTGCTCGCTTTTCCTTTCTGTGCCCCCTTGCTGCCCCTGATTGTGCTCATTTTTTTTCCTTTCTGTGCCCCCTTGATGCCCTGATTGTGCTCGTTTTCCCTTCTGTGCCTGTTTCACGCCGCTGCGCCCTGCGGCCCCGCCCCCTCACTGCCCATTCGCTGCCCCATTCCCTGCTCCTCCCTCCCACCTCCCCATTTATGGCGGCCGCTGCGTGGTGAAGAGAGTGACCCCTGACCTTGACTGGTAGGTCGCTCCCCACCACACAGCTCCGTCTGTGTGCCCTGCTGCTGCCCCTGATTGTGCTCGCTTTTTCCTTTCTGTGCCCCCTTGCTGGCCCTGATTGTGCTCGTTTTTCCTTTCTGTGCCCCCTTGCTGCCCCTGATTGTGCTCGCTTTTCCTTTCTGTGCCCCCTTGCTGCCCCTGATTGTGCTCGTTTCTTTCCTTTCTGTGCCCCTTGCTGCCCCTGATTGTGCCTCGCTTTTCCTTTCTGTACCCCTTGCTGCCCCAGATTGTGCTCGTTTTTTTCTTCCTTTCTGTGCCCCCTTGCTGCCCCTGATTGTGCTCGCTTTTCCTTTCTGTACCCCTTGCTGCCCCTGATTGTGCTCGCTTTTCCTTTCTGTACCCCTTGCTGCCCCTGATTGTGCTCGCTTTTTTTCCTTTCTGTGCCCCCTTGCTGCCCCTGATTGTGCTCATTTTTCCTTTCTGTGCCCCTTGCTGCCCCTGATTGTGCTCGCTTTTCCTTTCTGTGCCCCCTTGCTGCCCCTGATTGTGCTCATTTTTTTCCTTTCTGTGCCCCCTTGATGCCCTGATTGTGCTCGTTTTCCCTTCTGTGCCTGTTTCCCGCCGCTGCGCCCTGCGGCCCCGCCCCTCACTGCCCATTCGCTGCCCCATTCCCTGCTCCTCCCTCCCACCTCCCCATTTATGGCGGCTGCTGCGCGGCCGCGCCGCTGGCGCGCCGAAGGCGCGCCTAAGGCAAGCCCGTCTGCGCCCGTCCGTGCCGTGACCGCGCCCAGCGCCAGACCCCTGGTCCGGGCATCCCCCGCCACATCAACAGACGCCGATACGACGCCAGCACCCTCCACGCACTCAACCCCGGAAAGATCACGCCTGCTACCAGGCCAACCCGAAGCGCACCCAAGGGCCCTTCACCTGCCGGAACTGCAGCTTCGCCAGCACCCGCCCCGCCAAACCACCGCCCAGGAAAGAACCCAACTACCTCAGATGCATCCTCCTCAACACCCGCTCCGCCCGCAAACACGCCATCGAACTCTGGGACCTTCTCGACTCAACCTCCCCAGATGTCGCATTCCTGACGGAGACCTGGCTGAATCCCGCTTCAGCCCCCGACATCGCCATTGCCATCCCGGACGGATACAAGATCACCCGCAGGGACCGCACCAACGGAGTCGGAGGAGGCATCGCCATCGTCCACAGGAACACCCTCAGAGTCTCAACCAACACCGACGACACCCTCAGCACCGCCGAACACATGCACTTCCAGATCCACACCCATCCCAACACCACCCTCAGAGGAACCCTCATCTACAGACCCCCGGACCCCGACCACAGTTCAGCGATGTCCCATCGCTGACTTCGTCAGCACACACGCCATCGCCTCCATGGACTACATCCTCCTCGGGGACCTGAACTTCCACCTCGAGAACAACAAGGACACCAACTCCACCACCCTGATCGACAACCTCGCCACCCTCGGACTCAGACAGCTCGTGACTACACCCACCCACGCCGCCGGCCACACGCTAGACTCCATCTTTTCCGCAAGCCCACACGTCTCCTTCAACCACACCTCCGAACCCCACTGGACTGACCACCACTGCATCCACTTCACCTACAGGAAGCCCACCACGCACCACCGCACCGAACAAATGCCTCGCCGCTGCTGGAGCAGAGTCACGGAAGACCAGCTAACCACAACCCTCGCCCTGAGCCCACCCGCCGAACCCTCCGACCCCCGACACCGCCGCCCGCAACCTCAGACAGTGGATCGATGACTGCGCCAACACCCTCGCCCCGCTCAAGAATCCGCCCAACAGCCACACCAGCAAGAAAGCCACCTGGTTCACCGAAGACCTCCAGGCCTCCAAACGAACATGCCGAAAACTGGAGAAGATCTGGCTCCACGAACGGACAGCGGACAGCTACGCCGCCCACAAGAGCGCCACCCGCAGTCACCATCACCTCATCAGATCCGCCAAAAGGGCCTCACTCAAAGACCGCCTAAACAACAACGCACACAACAGCAAAGAGCTCTTCAACATCGTGAAGGAACTCTCCAACCCCAGCTCCAACACCAACGACATCCAGCCGTCGCGAGACCAGTGCGACTCACTGGCCACCTTCTTCCACCGCAAAATCGCCGACATCCACGACAGCTTCAACACCACGACCGCCCCGGCAACCACCGAGACCACTGCCCCCACAACCACCAACCGCCTGCTCTCCTGGACCAACATCAACGACGAGGACACCAGCGAGATCATGAACACCATCCACTCCGGTTCACCGCTAGACCCGTGCCCTCACCACATCTTCAACAAAGCCAGTACAGCCATCGTGCCCCATCTCCGGAAAATAATCAACATCTCCTTCGAGACAGCAACCTTCCTGGAAAGCTGGAAGCACGCAGAGATCACCGCCTTACTCAAGAAACCCAAGGCAGACCCCAAGGACCTCAAGAACTTCCGACCCATCTCTCTGCTCCCGTTCCCCGCGAAGGTCACCGAGAAAATCATCAACAAACAACTGACCCGCTACCTCGAGGAGAACAACATCCTGGACCCTTCCCAGTCCGGCTTCCGCAGCAACCACAGCACCGAAACCGCCCTCATCGCCGCCACCGATGACACTCAGGACCCTGCTAGACAACGGAGAAACAGCAGCCCTCATCCTCCTGGACCTATCAGCCGCCTTCGACACGGTCTGCCACCACACACTACGAACACGCCTTCACGACGCCGGGATCCAAGAGAAGGCCCTGGACTGGACCACATCCTTCCTTTCCGGCAGAACACAAAGCGTCCGCCTCGCCCCCTTCCAATCCAAGGCCACCAAGATCATCTGCGGCGTACCCCAAGGCTCCTCCCTCAGCCCAACGCTGTTCAACATCTACATGGCACCCTCGCCCACGCCGCCCGACAGCACAACCTCAACATCATCTCCTACGCCGACGACACCCAGCTGATCCTCTCCCTCACCAAAAACCCTCACACCGCCAAAGCCCACCTCCACGAAGGATTGAAGGCCGTCGCCGAATGGATGAGGACCAGCCGCCTGAAGCTGAACTCGGACAAGACGGAGGTCCTCATCCTTGGTTCCAACCCTTCAGCCTGGGACGACTCCTGGTGGCCAACATCACTGGGAACAGCCCCGCCACCCACCGAACACGTACGCAACCTAGGGGTCATCCTCGACCCCACCCTCTCCATGACTAAGCAGGTCAATGCCGTTTCCTCATCCTGCTTCAACATCCTCTGAATGCTCCGCAGGATCTTCAAGTGGATCCCCACCGAAACAAGAAAAACAGTCACCCAGGCCCTCGTCACCAGCAGGCTGGACTACGGAAACGCCCTCTACGCAGGAACGACGGCTAAGCTCCTGAGACGGCTGCAACGCATCCAGAACGCTCTGCACGTCTTATCCTCGACATCCCCCGACGCAGCCACATCACACCCCACCTGAGAGACCTGCACTGGCTCCCTGTCAACAAGAGGATAACCTTCAAGCTCCTCACCCACGCACACAAAGCACTCCACAACTCCGGACCAGCCTACCTCAACAGACGACTCAGCTTCTACACCCCCACCCGCCAGCTCTGCTCGACCAGCCTCGCCCTCGCCACAGTCCCCCGCATCCGGAAAACGACCGCCGGCGGCAGATCCTTCTCCCACCTCGCCGCCAAGACCTGGAACACCCTCCCCACCAACCTCCGACAGACCCAAGACCTACTGGCCTTCAGAAGACTCCTCAAGACCTGGCTCTTCGATCAGTAGCAGCACCACCCCCCTCTTCCCCCAGCGCCTTGAGACCCTCGCGGGTATGTAGTGCGCTTTATAAGTGACATGATTGATTGATTGATTGATTGAGAAAGAGGAAGAGAGGTGTAGAAGGAGGAATGAAGGGTGCAGAAAGAGGCAAGCGGGGTGCAGAAAGAGGCAAGTGAAATGCAGAAAGTAGCAAAAGAGGTGCAGAAAGAGGATAGAGAACTGCAGAAAGAGGCAAGAGAGGTGCAGAAAGAGGCAAGAGAGGTGCAGAAAGAGGAATGAAGGGTGCATAAAGAGGCAAGAGGGGTGCAGAAAGAAGCAGGAGAGGTGCAGAAAGAAGCAAGAGAAGTGCAGAAAGAAGCAACAGGTACAGAAAGAGGCAATATGTTTTGCAGAAAGAGGCTAGAGAAGTGCATAAAGAAGCAACAGAGGTGCAGAAAGAGGCCAGAGAAATGCAGAAAGAGGCAAGAGAGGTGCAGAAAGAGGCAGGAGAGGTGCAGAAAGAGGGAACAGGGTTACAGAAAGAGGGAGGAGGGGTGCAGAAAGTAGCAAGCGAGGTGAGAAAGAGGCAACAGAGGTGCAGAAAGAGGCAAGAAAGGTGCAGAAACAGGCATGAGAATTGCAGAAAGAGGCAAGAGAGATGCTGAAAGAAGCAACAGAGTTGTAGAATGAAGCAAGAGAAGGGTTGAAAGAGACAAGAGAAGTGCAGAAAGAACAAGGGAGGTGCAGAAAAAGCAAGAGAAGTGCAGAAAGAGCAAGTGAGGTGCATAAAGAGGCTAGAGAACTGTAGCAAGAGGCAAGAGAGGTGCAGAAAGAGGCAAGAGAGGTGCAGAAGGAGGAATAGAAGGGTGCAGAAAGAGGCAAGAGAGGTGCAGAAAGAGGCTAGAGAACTGTAGCAAGAGGCAAGAAAGGTGCAGAAACAGGCATGAGAATTACAGAAAGAGGCAAGAGAGATGCTGAAAGAAGCAACAGAGGTGTAGAATGAAGCAAGAGAAGTGATGAAAGAGACAAGAGAGTTGCATAAAGAAACAAGAGAGGTGCAGAAAAAAGCAAGAGACGTGCAGAAAGAGCAAGTGAGGTGCAGAAAGAGGCTAGAGAACTGTAGCAAGAGGCAAGAAAGGTGCAGAAACAGGCATGAGAATTGCAGAAAGAGGCAAGAGAGATGCTGAAAGAAGCAACAGAGGTGTAGAATGAAGCAAGAGAAGTGATGAAAGAGACAAGAGAGTTGCATAAAGAAACAAGAGAGGTGCAGAAAAAGCAAGAGAAGTGAAGAAAGAGCAAGTGAGGTGTAGCAAGAGGCAAGAGGAGTGCAGAAAGAGGCAAGAGAAGTGCATAAAGAGGCAACAGAGGTACATAAAGAGGCAAGAGAGATGCACAAAGAGAGAAGAAGGGTGCACAAAGAGGCAAAAGGGGTGCAGAAAGAAGTAAGAGAGGTTCAGAAAGAAGCAAGAGAAGTGCAGAAGGAAGCAACAGGTATTAAAAGAGGCAAGATGGGTGCAGGAAGAGGCAAGAGAAGTGGAGAAAGAAGCAACAGAGGTGCAGAAAGACACAAGAGAAATGCAGAAAGAGACAAGAGAGGTGCAGAAACAGGCAGGAGAGATACAGAAAGACGGAGAAGGGGCAGAAATAGCCAATAGAGGTACGGAAAGAGGGAAGAGGGGTGCAGACATTTGCAAGAGAGGTGTGGAAAGAAGGAAGAGCAGTGCAGAAAGAACCAACAGAGGTGCAGAAAGAGGCAAGAGGGGTGCAGAAAGAGGCAAGTGAAATCCAGAAAGAAGCAAAAGAGGTGCAGAAAGAAGCTAGACAACTGCAGAAAGAGGCTAGAGAAGTGCAGAAAGAAGGAACAGAGGTGCAAAAATAGGCCAGAGAAATGCAGAAAGAGGCAAGAGAGGTGCAGAAAGAGGCAGGAGAGGTGCAGAAAGAGGGAACAGGGGTGCAGAAAGAGGCAAGAGAGGTACAGAAAGAGGGAGGAGGGGTACAGAAAGTAGCAAGCGAGGTGAGAAAGAGGCAACAGAGGTGCAGAAAGAGGCAAGGAAGGTGCAGAAACAGGCATGAGAATTGCAGAAAGAGGCAAGAGAGATGCTGAAAGAAGCAACAGAGGTGTAGAATGAAGCAAGAGAAGGGATGAAAGAGACAAGAGAAGTGCAGAAAGAAACAAGGGAGGTGCAGAAAAAAGCAAGAGAAGTGCAGAAAGAGCAAGTGAGGTGCAGAAAGAGGCTAGAGAACTGTAGCAAGAGGCAAGAAAGGTGCAGAAACATGCATGAGAATTGCAGAAAGAGGCAAGAGAGATGCTGAAAGAAGCAACAGAGGTGTAGAATGAAGCAAGAGAAGTGATGAAAGAGACAAGAGAGTTGCATAAAGAAACAAGAGAGGTGCAGAAAAAAGCAAGAGAAGTGCAGAAAGTGCAAGTGAGGTGCAGAAAGAGGCTAGAGAACTGTAGCAAGAGGCAAGAAAGGTGCAGAAACAGGCATGAGAATTGCAGAAAGTGGCAAGAGAGATGCTGAAAGAAGCAACAGAGGTGTAGAATGAAGAAAGAGAAGTGATGAAAGAGACAAGAGAGTTGCATAAAGAAACAAGAGAGGTGCAGAAAAAAGCAAGAGAAGTGCAGAAAGAGCAAGTGAGGTGTAGCAAGAGGCAAGAGGAGTGCAGAAAGAGGCAAGAGAAGTGCATAAATAGGCAACAGAGGTACATAAAGAGGCAAGAGAGATGCACAAAGAGAGAAGAAAGGTGCACAAAGAGGCAAAAGGGGTGCAGAAAGAAGTAAGAGAGGTACAGAAAGAAGCAAGAGAAGTGCAGAAGGAAGCAACAGGTATTAAATGAGGCAAGATGGGTGCAGAAAGAAGCAAGAGAAGTAGAGAAAAAAGCAACAGAGGGGCAGAAAGACACAAGAGAAATGCAGAAAGAGACAAGAGAGGTGCAGAAACAGGCAGGAGAGATACAGAAAGAGGAAAAAGGGGCAGAAAGAGCCAATAGAGGTACGGAAAGAGGGAAGAGGAGTGCAGACATTTGCAAGAGAGGTGTGGAAAGAAGGAAGAGCCGTGCAGAAAGAACCAACAGAGGTGCAGAAAGAGGCAAGAGGGGTGCAGAAAGAGGCAAGTGAAATGCAGAAAGAAGCAAAAGAGGTGCAGAAAGAAGCTAGACAACTGCAGAAAGAGGCAAGAGAGGTGCAGAAAGAGGCAAGAGAGGTATAGAAAGAGGAATGAAGGGTGCAGAAAAATGCAAGAGGGGTGCAGAAAGAAGCAAGAGAGGTGCAGAAAGAAGCAAGAGAAGTGCAGAAAGAAGCAACAGGTGCAGAAAGAGGCAATATGTGGTGCAGAAAGAGGCTAGAGAAGTGCAGTAAGAAGTAACAGAGGTGCAGAAAGAGGCTAGAGAACTGTAGCAAGAGGCAAGAAAGGTGCAGAAACAGGCATGAGAATTGTAGAAAGAGGCAAGAGAGATGCTGAAAGAAACAACAGAGGTGTAGAATGAAGCAAGAGAAGTGATGAAAGAGACAAGAGAGTTGCATAAAGAAAGAAGAGAGGTGCAGAAAAAAGCAAGAGACGTGCAGAAAGAGCAAGTGAGGTGCAGAAAGAGGATAGAGAACTGTAGCAAGAGGCAAGAAAGGTGCAGAAACAGGCATGAGAATTGCAGAAAGAGGCAAGAGAGATGCTGAAAGAAGCAACAGAGGTGTAGAATGAAGCAAGAGAAGTGATGAAAGAGACAAGAGAGTTGCATAAAGAAACAAGAGAGGTGCAGAAAAAAGCAAGAGAAGTACAGAAAGAGCAAGTGAGGTGTAGCAAGAGGAGTGCAGAAAGAGGCAAGAGAAGTGCATAAAGAGGCAACAGAGGTACATAAAGAGGCAAGAGAGATGCACAAAGAGAGAAGAAGGGTGCACAAAGAGGCAAAAGGGGTGCAGAAAGAAGTAAGAGAGGTACAGAAAGAAGCAAGAGAAGTGCAGAAGGAAGCAACAGGTATAAAAAGAGGCAAGATGGATGCAGGAAGAGGCAAGAGAAGTGGAGAAAGAAACAACAGAGTTGCAGAAAGACACAAGAGAAATGCAGAAAGAGACAAGAGAGGTGCAGAAACAGGCAGGAGAGATACAGAAAGAGGGAGAAGGGGCAGAAAGAGCCAATAGAGGTACGGAAAGAGGGAAGAGGGGTGCAGACATTTGCAAGAGAGGTGTGGAAAGAAGGAAGAGCAGTGCAGAAAGAACCAACAGAGGTGCAGAAAGAGGCAAGAGGGGTGCAGAAAGAGGCAAGTGAAATGCAGATAGAAGCAAAAGAGGTGCAGAAAGAAGCTAGACAACTGCAGAAAGAGGCTAGAGAAGTGCAGAAAGATGGAACAGAGGTGCAAAAATAGGCCAGAGAAATGCAGAAAGAGGCAAGAGAAGTGCAGAAAGAGGCAGGAGAGGTGCAGAAAGAGGGAACAGGGGTGGAGAAAGTAGCAAGCGAGGTGATAAAGAGGCAACAGAGGTGCAGAAAGAGGCAAGGAAGATGCAGAAACAGGCATGAGAATTGCAGAAAGAGGCAAGAGAGATGCTGAAAGAAGCAACAGAGGTCTAGAATGAAGCAAGAGAAGGGATGAAAATGACAAGAGAAGTGCAGAAAGAAACAAGGGAGGTGCAGAAAAAGCAAGAGAAGTGCAGAGAGAGCAAGTGAGGTGCAAAAAGAGGCTAGATAACTGTAGCAAGTGGCAAGAGAGGTGCAGAAAGAGGCTAGAGAGGTGCAGAAGGAGGAATGAAGGGTGCAGAAAGAGGCAAGAGAGGTGCAGAAAGAGCAAGTGAGGTGCAGAAAGAGGCTAGAGAACTGTAGCAAGAGGCAAGAAAGGTACAGAAACATGCATGAGAATTGCAGAAAGAGGCAAGAGAGATGCTGAAAGAAGCAACAGAGGTGTAGAATGAAGCAAGAGAAGTGATGAAAGAGACAAGAGAAAGAAACAAGAGATGTGCAGAAAAAAGCAAGAGAAGTGCAGAAAGAGCAAGTGAGGTGCAGAAAGAGGCTAGAGAACTGTAGCAAGAGGCAAGAAAGGTGCAGAAACAGGCATGAGAATTGCAGAAAGTGGCAAGAGAGATGCTGAAAGAAGCAACAGAGGTGTAGAATGAAGCAAGAGAAGTGATGAAAGAGACAAGAGAGTTGCATAAAGAACAAGAGAGGTGCAGAAAAAGCAAGAGAAGTGCAGAAAGAGCAAGTGAGGTGTAGCAAGAGGCAAGAGGAGTGCAGAAAGAGGCAAGAGAAGTGCATAAATAGGCAACAGAGGTACATAAAGAGGCAAGAGAGATGCACAAAGAGAGAAGAAAGGTGCACAAAGAGGCAAAAGGGTGCAGAAAGAAGTAAGAGAGGTACAGAAAGAAGCAAGAGAAGTGCAGAAGGAAGCAACAGGTATTAAATGAGGCAAGATGGGTGCAGAAAGAGGCAAGAGAAGTGGAGAAAAAGCAACAGAGGTGCAGAAAGACACAAGAGAAATGCAGAAAGAGACAAGAGAGGTGCAGAAACAGGCAGGAGAGATACAGAAAGAGGGAAAAGGGGCAGAAAGAGCCAATAGAGGTACGGAAAGAGGGAAGAGGGGTTCAGACATTTGCAAGAGAGGTGTGGAAAGAAGGAAGAGCCGTGCAGAAAGAACCAACAGAGGTGCAGAAAGAGGCAAGAGGGGTGCAGAAAGAGGCAAGTGAAATGCAGAAAGAAGCAAAAGAGGTGCAGAAAGAAGCTAGACAACTACAGAAAGAGGCAAGAGAGGTGCAGAAAGAGGCAAGAGAGGTATAGAAAGAGGAATGAAGGGTGCAGAAAAGGCAAGAGGGGTGCAGAAAGAAGCAAGAGAGGTACAGAAAGAAGCAAGAGAAGTGCAGAAAGAAGCAACAGGTGCAGAAAGAGGCAATATGTGGTGCAGAAAGAGGCTAGAGAAGTGCAGAAAGAGGCAGGAGAGGTGCAGAAAGAGGAAACAGGGTGCAGAAAGAGGCAAGAGAGGTACAGAAAGAGGGAGGAGGGGTGCAGAAAGTAGCAAGCGAGGTGAGAAAGAGGCAACAGAGGTGCAGAAAGAGGCAAGGAAGGTGCAGAAACAGGCATGAGAATTGCAGAAAGAGGCAAGAGAGATGCTGAAAGAAGCAACAGAGGTCTAGAATGAAGCAAGAGAAGGGATGAAAATGACAAGAGAAGTGCAGAAAGAAACAAGGGAGGTGCATAAAAAAGCAAGAGAAGTGCAGAAAGAGCAAGTGAGGTGCAAAAAGAGGCTAGATAACTGTAGCAAGTGGCAAGAGAGGTGCAGAAAGAGGCTAGAGAGGTGCAGAAGGAGGAATGAAAGGTGCAGAAAGAGGCAAGAGAGGTGCAGAAAGAGCAAGTGAGGTACAGAAAGAGGCTAGAGAACTGTAGCAAGAGGCAAGAAAGGTACAGAAACATGCATGAGAATTGCAGAAAGAGGCAAGAGAGATGCTGAAAGAAGCAACAGAGGTGTAGAATGAAGCAAGAGAAGTGATGAAAGAGACAAGAGAGTTGCATAAAGAAACAAGAGAGGTGCAGAAAAAAGCAAGAGAAGTGCAGAAAGAGCAAGTGAGGTGCAGAAAGAGGCTAGAGAACTGTAGCAAGAGGCAAGAAAGGTGCAGAAACAGGCATGAGAATTGCAGAAAGTGACAAGAGAGATGCTGAAAGAAGCAACAGAGGTGTAGAATGAAGCAAGAGCAGTGATGAAAGAGACAAGAGAGTTGCATAAAGAAACAAGAGAGGTGCAGAAAAAAGAAAGAGAAGTGCAGAAAGAGCAAGTGAGGTGTAGCAAGAGGCAAGAGGAGTGCAGAAAGAGGCAAGAGAAGTGCATAAATAGGCAACAGAGGTACATAAAGAGGCAAGAGAGATGCACAAAGAGAGAAGAAAGGTGCACAAAGAGGCAAAAGGGTGCAGAAAGAAGTAAGAGAGGTACAGAAAGAAGCAAGAGAAGTGCAGAAGGAAGCAACAGGTATTCAATGAGGCAAGATGGGTGCAGAAAGAGGCAAGAGAAGTGGAGAAAAAGCAACAGAGGTGCAGAAAGACACAAGAGAAATGCAGAAAGAGACAAGAGAGGTGCAGAAACAGGCAGGAGAGATACAGAAAGAGGGAAAGGGGGCAGAAAGAGCCAATAGAGGTACGGAAAGAGGGAAGAGGGGTGCAGACATTTGCAAGAGAGGTGTGGAAAGAAGGAAGAGCCGTGCAGAAAGAACCAACAGAGGTGCAGAAAGAGGCAAGAGGGGTGCAGAAAGAGGCAAGTGAAATGCAGAAAGAAGCAAAAGAGGTGCAGAAAGAAGCTAGACAACTGCAGAAAGAGGCAAGAGAGGTGCAGAAAGAGGCAAGAGAGGTATAGTAAGAGGAATGAAGGGTGCAGAGAAAGGCAAGAGGGGTGCAGAAAGAAGCAAGAGAGGTACAGAAAGAAGCAAGAGAAGTGCAGAAAGAAGCAACAGGTGCAGAAAGAGGCAATATGTGGTGCAGAAAGAGGCTAGAGAAGTGCAGTAAGAAGCAACAGAGGTGCAGAAAGAGGCTAGAGAAATGCAGAAAGAGGCAAGAGAGGTGCAGAAACAGTCAGGAGAGGTGCAGAAAGAGGGATCAGGGTGCAGAAAGAGGCAAGAGAGGTACAGAAAGATTGAGGAGGGGTGCAGAAAGAGGCAGGAGGGGTGCGGAAAGAAGCAAGCGCAGAGCAGAAAGAGGCAACAGAGGTGCAGAAAGAGGCAAGAAAGTTGCAGAATGAAGCAAGAGAAGTGATGAAAGAGCAAGAGAGTTGCATAAAGAAACAAGAGAGGTGCAGAAAAAAGCAAGAGAAGAGCAGAATGAGCAAGTGAGGTGCAGAAAGAGCGTAGAGAACTGTAGCAAGAGGCATGAGAGGTGCAGAAAGAGGCAAGTGAGGTGTAGAAACAGGCAAGAGGGGCGCAGAAAGAGGCAAGAGAAGTGCAGAAAGAAGCAACAGAGATGCAGAAAGAGGAAAAAGATGTGCAGAAAGAGGAAAGAGGGGTAAAGAAAGAAGCAAGAGAGATTCGGAAAAAAACAAGAGAAGTGCAGAAAAAAACAACGGGGGTGCAGAAAGAGGCATGATTGGTGCAGAAAGAGGCAAGAGAACTGCAGAATGAGGGAAGAGGGGTGCAGAAATAGGCAAGAGGGATGCAGAAAGAAGCAATAGAGGTGCAGAAAGAAGCAATAGAGGTGCAGAAGGAAGCAAGAGAAGTGCAGAAAGAAGCAACAGAGGTGCAGAAAGAGGCAAGAGTGGTGCAAAAAGAGGCAAGAGAGGTGCAGAAAGAAGAAAGATGGGTGCAGAAAGAGGCAACAGGGGTGCATAAAGAGGCAAGAGAGGTGCAGAAAGAGGCAAGAGTAGTGCAGAAAGAGGCAAGAGGGGTGCAGACAGAGGTAAGAGAAGTGCAGAAAGAAGCAACAGAGGTGCAGAAAGAGGCAAGAGTGGTGCAGAAAGAGGCAAGAGAGGTGCAGAAAGAAGAAAGATGGGTGCAGAAAGATGCAACAGGGGTGCATAAAGAGGCAAGAGAGGTGCAGAAAGAGGCAAGAGAGGTGCAGAAAGAAGAAAGATGGGTGCAGAAAGAGGCAACAGGGGTGCATAAAGAGGCAAGAGAGGTGCAGAAAGAGGCAAGAGAAGTGCAGAAAGAGGCAAGAAAAGTGCTGAAAGAAGCAACAGAGGTGTAGAAAGAAGCATGAAAAGTGATGAAAGAGACAAGAGAGGTGCAGAAAGAGGAAAGATGGGCGCAGAAAGAGGCAACAGGGGTGCATAAAGAGGCAAGAGAGGTGCAGAAAAAGGCAAGTGAGGTGCAGAACGAGGCAAGAGGGGTGCAGACAGAGGTAAGAGAAGTGCAGAAAGAAGCAACAGTTGTGCAGAAGGAGGCAAGAGAACTGCAGAAAGAGGAAAGAGAGTTGCAGAAACAGGCAAGAGAGGTACAAAAAGAGCAAGTGAGGTGCAGAAAGAGGCTAGAGAACTGTAGCAAGAGGCAAGAAAGGTACAGAAACATGCATGAGAATTGCAGAAAGAGGCAAGAGAGATGCTGAAAGAAGCAACAGAGGTGTAGAATGAAGCAAGAGAAGTGATGAAAGAGACAAAAGAAAGAAACAAGAGAGGTGCAGAAAAAAGCAAGAGAAGTGCAGAAAGAGCAAGTGAGGTGCAGAAAGAGGCTAGAGAACTGTAGCAAGAGGCAAGAAAGGTGCAGAAACAGGCATGAGAATTGCAGAAAGTGGCAAGAGAGATGCTGAAAGAAGCAACAGAGGTGTAGAATGAAGCAAGAGAAGTGATGAAAGAGACAAGAGAGTTGCATAAAGAAACAAGAGAGGTGCAGAAAAAAGCAAGAGAAGTGCAGAAAGAGCAAGTGATGTGTAGCAAGAGGCAAGAGGAGTGCAGAAAGAGGCAAGAGAAGTGCATAAATAGGCAACAGAGGTACATAAAGAGGCAAGAGAGATGCACAAAGAGAGAAGAAAGGTGCACAAAGAGGCAAAGAGGTGCAGAAAGAAGCAAGAGAGGTACAGAAAGAAGCAAGAGAAGTGCAGAAGGAAGCAACAGGTATTAAATGAGGCAAGATGGTGCAGAAAGAGGCAAGAGAAGTAGCAGAAAAAGCAACAGAGGGGCAGAAAGACACAAGAGAAATGCAGAAAGAGACAAGAGAGGTGCAGAAACAGGCAGGAGAGATACAGAAAGAGGAAGAAGGGGCAGAAAGAGCCAATAGAGGTACAGAAAGAGGGTAGAGGGGTGCAGACATTTGCAAGAGAGGTGTGGAAAGAAGGAAGAGCCGTGCAGAAAGAACCAACAGAGGTGCAGAAAGAGGCAAGAGGGGTGCAGAAAGAGGCAAGTGAAATGCAGAAAGAAGCAAAAGAGGTGCAGAAAGAAGCTAGACAACTGCAGAAAGAGGCAAGAGAGGTTCAGAAAGAGGCAAGAGAGGTATAGAAAGAGGAATGAAGGGTGCAGAAAAAGGCAAGAGGGGTGCAGAAAGAAGCAAGAGAGGTACAGAAAGAAGCAAGTTAAGTGCAGAAAGAAGCAACAGGTGCAGAAAGAGTCAATATGTGGTGCAGAAAGAGGCTACAGAAGTGCAGAAAGAGGCAGGAGAGGTGTAGAAAGAGGGAACAGGGGTGCAGAAAGAGGCAAGAGAGGTACAGAAAGAGGGAGGAGGGGTGCAGAAAGTAGAAAGCGAGGTGAGAAAGAGGCAACAGAGGTGCAGAAAGAGGCAAGGAAGGTGCAGAAACAGGCATGAGAATTGCAGAAAGAGGCAAGAGAGATGCTGAAAGAAGCAACAGAGGTCTAGAATGAAGCAAGAGAATGGATGAAAATGACAAGAGAAGTGCAGAAAGAAACAAGGGAGGTGCAGAAAAAGCAAGAGAAGTGCAGAAAGAGCAAGTGAGGTGCATAAAGAGGCTAGATAACTGTAGCAAGTGGCAAGAGAGGTGCAGAAAGAGGCTAGAGAGGTGCAGAAGGAGGAATGAAGGGTGCAGAAAGAGGCAAGAGAGATGCAGAAAGAGCAAGTGAGGTGCAGAAAGAGGCTAGAGAACTGTAGCAAGAGGCAAGAAAGGTGCAGAAACATGCATGAGAATTGCAGAAAGAGGCAAGAGAGATGCTGAAAGAAGCAACAGAGGTGTAGAATGAAGCAAGAGAAGTGATGAAAGAGACAAGAGAGTTGCATAAAGAAACAAGAGAGGTGCAGAAAAAGCAAGAGAAGTGCAGAAAGAGCAAGTGAGGTGCAGAAAGAGGCTAGAGAACTGTAGCAAGAGGCAAGAAAGGTGCAGAAACAGGCATGAGAATTGCAGAAAGTGGCAAGAGAGATGCTGAAAGAAGCAACAGAGGTGTAGAATGAAGCAAGAGAAGTGATGAAAGAGACAAGAGAGTTGCATAAAGAAACAAGAGAGGTGCAGAAAAAGCAAGAGAAGTGCAGAAAGAGCAAGTGAGGTGTAGCAAGAGGCAAGAGGAGTGCAGAAAGAGGCAAGAGAAGTGCATAAATAGGCAACAGAGGTACATAAAGAGGCAAGAGAGATGCACAAAGAGAGAAGAAAGGTGCACAAAGAGGCAAAAGGGGTGCAGAAAGAAGTAAGAGAGGTACAGAAAGAAGCAAGAGAAGTGCAGAAGGAAGCAACAGGTATTAAATGAGGCAAGATGGGTGCAGAAAGAGGCAAGAGAAGTGGAGAAAGAAGCAACAGAGGTGCAGAAAGACACAAGAGAAATGCAGAAAGAGACAAGAGAGGTGCAGAAACAGGCAGGAGAGATACAGAAAGAGGGAAAAGGGGCAGAAAAAGCCAATAGAGGTACGGAAAGAGGGAAGAGGGGTGCAGACATTTGCAAGAGAGGTGTGGAAAGAAGGAAGAGCTGTGCAGAAAGAACCAACAGAGGTGCAGAAAGAGGCAAGAGGGGTGCAGAAAGAGGCAAGTGAAATGCAGAAAGAAGTAAAAGAGGTGCAGAAAGAAGCTAGACAACTGCAGAAAGAGGCAAGAGAGGTGCAGAAAGAGGCAAGAGAAGTGCAGAAAGAGGCAAGAAAAGTGCTGAAAGAAGCAAGAGAGGTGCAGAAAGAGGCAAGAGAAGTGCAGAAAGAGGCAAGAGAGGTGCAGAAAGAGGCAAGAGAGGTGCAGAAAGAGGCAAGAGAGGTGCAGAAAGAAGCAAGAGAGGTGCAGAAAGAGGCAAGCAGAGGTGCAGAAAGAGGCAAGAGAGGTGCAGAAAGAGGCAAGAGAAGTGCAGAAAGAGGCAAGAGAGGTGCAGAAAGAAGCAAGAGAAGTGCAGAAAGAGGCAAGAGAGTTGCAGAAAGAGGCAAGAGAGGTGCAGAAAGAGAGCAAGAGAAGTGCAGAAAGAAGCAAGAGAGGTGCAGAAAGAAGCAAGAGAGGTGTAGAAACAGGCAAGAGGGGTGCAGAAAGAGGCAAGAGAAGTGCAGAAAGAAGCAACAGAGATGCAGATGAGAGGCAAGAGAACTGCAGGAAGAGGCAAGAGAGTTGCAGAAACAGGCAAGAGAGGTGCAGAAAGAGGCAAGAGAGGTGCAGAAAGAGGCAAGAGAGGTACAGAAAGAAGCAAGAGAGATGCAGAAAGAAGCAAGAGAAGTGCAGAAAGAAGCAACGGGGTGCAGAAAGAGGCAAGAGAGGTGCAGAAAGAGGCAAGAGAACTGCAGAATGAGGCAAGAGGGGTGCAGAAATAGGCAAGAGAGATGCAGAAAGAAGCAACAGAGGTGCAGAAAGAAGCAAGAGAGGTGCAGAAAGAAGACAAGAGAGGTGCAGAAAGAAGCAACAGAGGTGCAGAAAGAGGCAAGAGAGGTGCAGAAAGAGGCAAGAGAGGTGCAGAAAGAAGAAAGATGGGCGCAGAAAGAGGCAACAGGGGTGCATAAAGAGGCAAGAGAGGTGCAGAAAGAGGCAAGAGAAGTGCAGAAAGAGGCAAGAAAAGTGCTGAAAGAAGCAACAGAGGTGTAGAAAGAAGCATGAAAAGTGATGAAAGAGACAAGAGAGGTGCAGAAAGAGGAAAGATGGGCGCAGAAAGAGGCAACAGGGGTGCATAAAGAGGCAAGAGAGGTGCAGAAAAGGCAAGTGAGGTGCAGAAAGAGGCAAGAGGGGTGCAGACAGAGGTAAGAGAAGTGCAGAAAGAAGCAAACAGTTGTGCAGAAGGAGGCAAGAGAACTGCAGAAAGAGGCAAGAGAGTTGCAGAAACAGGCAAGAGAGGTACAGAAAGAGGAAAGAGGGATACAGAAAGCAGCAAGAGAGGTGCAGAAAGAAGCAACAGGTGCAGAAAGAGGCAAGATAATTGCAGAAAGAAGCAACAGAGGTGCAGAAAGATGCAAGAGAAATGCAGAAAGAGGTAAGAGGTGCAGAAACAGGCAGGGGAGTTGCAGAAAGAGGGAACGGGGTGCCAAAGGAGGCAAGAGAGCTACAGAAAGAGGGAAGAGTGATGCAGAAAGAGGTGAAGAGGGGTGCAGAAAGAAGCAGGCAAGGTCCAGAAAGAGGCAACAAAGGTGCAGAAAGATGCAAGAGATGTGCAGAAACAGGCAAGAGAAGTGCAGAAACAGGCAAGAGAAGTGCAGAAAGAAGCAACAGAGGTGTAGAATGAAGCAAGAGAAGTGATGAAAGAGACAAGAGAGTTGCAGACTGAAACAAGAGAGGTGCAGAAAAAGCAAGAGAACTGCAGAAAGAGCAAGTGAGGTGCAGAAAGAGGTAAGAGAACTGCAGAAAGAGGCAAGAGAGGTGCAGAAAGAGGCAATAGAGGTACAAAAAGAGGGAAGAAGGGTACGGAAAGAGGCTAGAGGGGTGCAGAAAGAAGCAAGAGAGGTGCAGAAAGAAGCCACAGGTGCAGAAAGAAGCAAGAGGGGTGCAGAAAGAGGGAAGAGAAGTGCAGAAAGAAGCAACAGAGTGTGCAGAAATAGGCAAGAGAGGTGCAGAAACAGGCAGGAGAGATACAGAAAGAGGGAGAAGGGGCAGAAAGAGCCAATAGAGGTACGGAAAGAGGGAAGAGGGGTGCAGACATTTGCAAGAGAGGTGTGGAAAGAAGGAAGAGCAGTGCAGAAAGAACCAACAGAGGTGCAGAAAGAGGCAAGAGGGGTGCAGAAAGAGGCAAGTGAAATGCAGAAAGAAGCAAAAGAGGTGCAGAAAGAAGCTAGACAACTGCAGAAAGAGGCTAGAGAAGTGCAGAAAGAAGGAACAGAGGTGCAAAAATAGGCCAGAGAAATGCAGAAAGAGGCAAGAGAGGTGCAGAAAGAGGCAGGAGAGGTGCAGAAAGAGGGAACAGGGGCAGAAAGAGGCAAGAGAGGTACAGAAAGAGGGAGGAGGGGCAGAAAGTAGCAAGCGAGGTGAGAAAGAGGCAACAGAGGTGCAGAAAGAGGCAAGGAAGGTGCAGAAACAGGCATGAGAATTGCAGAAAGAGGCAAGAGAGATGCTGAAAGAAGCAACAGAGGTGTAGAATGAAGCAAGAGAAGGGATGAAAGAGACAAGAGAAGTGCAGAAAGAAACAAGGGAGGTGCAGAAAAAGCAAGAGAAGTGCAGAAAGAGCAAGTGAGGTGCATAAAGAGGCTAGATAACTGTAGCAAGTGGCAAGAGAGGTGCAGAAAGAGGCTAGAGAGGTGCAGAAGGAGGAATGAAGGGTGCAGAAAGAGGCAAGAGAGGTGCAGAAAGAGCAAGTGAGGTGCAGAAAGAGGCTAGAGAACTGTAGCAAGAGGCAAGAAAGGTGCAGAAACATGCATGAGAATTGCAGAAAGAGGCAAGAGAGATGCTGAAAGAAGCAACAGAGGTGTAGAATGAAGCAAGAGAAGTGATGAAAGAGACAGAGGAACAAGAGATGTGCAGTAGCAAGAGAAGCAAGAGTAGGTGCAGAAAGAGGCTAGAGAAGTAGCAAGAGGCAAGAAAGGTGCAGAAAGAGGCAAGAGAAGTGCAGAAAGAGCAAGAGAGGTGCAGAAAGAGGCAAGAGAAGTGAGAAAGAGACAAGAGAGTGCATAAAGAGCAAGAGAGGTGCAGAAAGAGGCAAGAGAGGTGCAGAAAGAGCAAGAGGTGCAGAAAGAGGCAAGAGAGGTGCAGAAAGAGGCAAGAGAGGCAAGAAAGATGCAAGAGAAGTGCAGCAAGTGAAGCAAGAGAGGTACAGAAAGAGGCAAGAGAGGTGCAGAAAGAGGAATGAAGGGTGCAGAAAGAGGCAAGAGAAGTGCAGAAAGAGCAAGAGAGGTGCAGAAAGAGGCAAGAGAACTGCAGAAAGAGGCAAGAGAGGTGCAGAAAGAGGGAGAAGGGGCAGAAAGAGCCAATAGAGGTACGGAAAGAGGGAAGAGGGGTGCAGACATTTGCAAGAGAGGTGTGGAAAGAAGGAAGAGCAGTGCAGAAAGAACCAACAGAGGTGCAGAAAGAGGCAAGAGGGGTGCAGAAAGAGGCAAGTGAAATGCAGAAAGAAGCAAAGAGGTGCAGAAAGAAGCTAGACAACTGCAGAAAGAGGCTAGAGAAGTGCAGAAAGAAGGAACAGAGGTGCAAAAAGAGGCCAGAGAAATGCAGAAAGAGGCAAGAGAAGTGCAGAAAGAGGCAGGAGAGGTGCAGAAAGAGGGAAGAGGGGTGCAGAAAGTAGCAAGCGAGGTGAGAAAGAGGCAACAGAGGTGCAGAAAGAGGCAAGGAAGGTGCAGAAATAGGCATGAGAATTGCAGAAAGAGGCAAGAGAGATGCTGAAAGAAGCAACAGAGGTCTAGAATGAAGCAAGAGAAGGGATGAAAATGACAAGAGAAGTGCAGAAAGAAACAAGGGAGGTGCAGAAAAAAGCAAGAGAAGTGCAGAAAGAGCAAGTGAGGTGCAGAAAGAGGCTAGATAACTGTAGCAAGTGGCAAGAGAGGTGCAGAAAGAGGCTAGAGAGGTGCAGAAGGAGGAATGAAGGGTGCAGAAAGAGGCAAGAGAGATGCAGAAAGTGCAAGTGAGGTGCAGAAAGAGGCTAGAGAACTGTAGCAAGAGGCAAGAAAGGTGCAGAAACATGCATGAGAATTGCAGAAAGAGGCAAGAGAGATGCTGAAAGAAGCAACAGAGGTGTAGAATGAAGCAAGAGAAGTGATGAAAGAGACAAGAGAGTTGCATAAAGAAACAAGAGAGGTGCAGAAAAAAGCAAGAGAAGTGCAGAAAGAGCAAGTGAGGTGCAGAAAGAGGCTAGAGAACTGTAGCAAGAGGCAAGAAAGGTGCAGAAACAGGCATGAGAATTGCAGAAAGTGGCAAGAGAGATGCTGAAAGAAGCAACAGAGGTGTAGAATGAAGCAAGAGAAGTGATGAAAGAGACAAGAGAGTTGCATAAAGAAACAAGAGAGGTGCAGAAAAAGCAAGAGAAGTGCAGAAAGAGCAAGTGAGGTGTAGCAAGAGGCAAGAGGAGTGCAGAAAGAGGCAAGAGAAGTGCATAAATAGGCAACAGAGGTACATAAAGAGGCAAGAGAGATGCACAAAGAGAGAAGAAAGGTGCACAAAGAGGCAAAAGGGGTGCAGAAAGAAGTAAGAGAGGTACAGAAAGAAGCAAGAGAAGTGCAGAAGGAAGCAACAGGTATTAAATGAGGCAAGATGGGTGCAGAAAGAGGCAAGAGAAGTGGAGAAAAAGCAACAGAGGTGCAGAAAGACACAAGAGAAATGCAGAAAGAGACAAGAGAGGTGCAGAAACAGGCAGGAGAGATACAGAAAGAGGGAAAAGGGGCAGAAAGAGCCAATAGAGGTACGGAAAGAGGGAAGAGGGGTGCAGACATTTGCAAGAGAGGTGTGGAAAGAAGGAAGAGCCGTGCAGAAAGAACCAACAGAGGTGCAGAAAGAGGCAAGAGGGGTGCAGAAAGAGGCAAGTGAAATGCAGAAAGAAGCAAAAGAGGTGCAGAAAGAAGCTAGACAACTGCAGAAAGAGGCAAGAGAGGTTCAGAAAGAGGCAAGAGAGGTATAGAAAGAGGAATGAAGGGTGCAGAAAAAGGCAAGAGGGGTGCAGAAAGAAGCAAGAGAGGTACAGAAAGAAGCAAGAGAAGTGCAGAAAGAAGCAACAGGTGCAGAAAGAGGCAATATGTGGTGCAGAAAGAGGCTAGAGAAGTGCAGTAAGAAGCAACAGAGGTGCAGAAAGAGGCTAGAGAAATGCAGAAAGAGGCAAGAGAGGTGCAGAAACAGGCAGGAGAGGTGCAGAAAGAGGGATCAGGGTGCAGAAAGAGGCAAGAGAGGTACAGAAAGAGGGAGGAGGGGTGCAGAAAGAGGCAGGAGGGGTGCGGAAAGAAGCAAGCGAGGAGCAGAAAGAGGCAACAGAGGTGCAGAAAGAGGCAAGAAAGGTGCAGAATGAAGCAAGAGAAGTGATGAAAGAGCAAGAGAGTTGCATAAAGAAACAAGAGAGGTGCAGAAAGAAGCAAGAGAAGTGCAGAAAGAGGCAAGAGAGGTGCAGAAAGAGGCAGAGAGAAGTGCAGAAAGAAGCAAGAGAGGTGCAGAAAGAGGCAAGAGAGGCTGCAGAAAGAGGCAAGAGAGGTGCAGAAAGAGGCAAGAGAGATGCAGAAAGAGGAAAAGAGGTGCAGAAAGAGGAAAGAGGTAAAGAAAGAAGCAAGAGAGATTCGGAAAAAGCAAGAGAAGTGCAGAAAAAACAACGGGGTGCAGAAAGAGGCATGATTGGTGCAGAAAGAGGCAAGAGAACTGCAGAATGAGGGAAGAGGGGTGCAGAAATAGGCAAGAGAGATGCAGAAAGAAGCAATAGAGGTGCAGAAAGAAGCAATAGAGGTGCAGAAGGAAGCAAGAGAAGTGCAGAAAGAAGCAACAGAGGTGCAGAAAGAGGCAAGAGAGGTGCAGAAAGAGGCAAGAGAGGTGCAGAAAGAAGAAAGATGG
>CAWUFW010024639.1:0-57153 GCA_963921515.1 Calotriton arnoldi | reverse complement strand
GCCAAACGAAGTCCTGAAAAAAGAGCAAAGGCCAATGGCCAGTCCATTGTCAAAGTTCAAACAGGGTGACACTGGCAGATGTCACCCTACGCATGCCTGCACAATACCAGGGACAATCCACTAGGAGGGGCAACCGGGGGGCAGGCCAGGCACCGCAGGGACAGGATCAGGGCTCACCAGGGGAGTCAGGGAAGGGGTGGTGGGTGCTGGAGAGCCACTGACAACTGCAGTGGAGGTGTCTGACATGGTGTGTGCCGGCACAACTGGGGGCATGACACAGATGTCGTGGGTGCCGGCACAACTGCAGTGGACCCTGCAGATGGGGTGGACAGGTCCGCCACTGCAGTGCCCAAGTCAGACAGGGCGGTAGTGGACTCCACTGCAGTGCCTACCTCCAGGGGAGGAGAATGGGGAACAGGCAAGGTGGGTTGGACAGAGGGGGGGACACCCTCACCACATCAGTGGCACAGACAAGCGCAGCGGGGGTGTGGTGCTGGGAGAGCAAGTGGCAGGGGAGAAGGCCGGAGCATCTTGGGGATGGTATATCTGTGGGTGGGGGAACCTGGGGCAGGGTGTGGTGGGGGCACCTGTGCAGTGGGGGCCTGAGGGATGGAGGACGGAGACCTTGTGCCTGAGCTGCAGGGCGGTGGCGGGGTCTTGCTCTTAGCACTCCGGGGGGACTTGCGGGTGGGGGCCTCAGTCCGTCTGCGCCTGGGGGAGGGTGTCCGGGGGCGAGGGGCACTCTGCTCCGTGTGGGTGGGCTTCCTCTTCCCCCGGGATGCTGGAGCAGCTTCATCGGTGGGGAAGAGGCCGAGGTCACAGAGGAAGAGCTGCTGTGACTTTGGGGTTGCAGGTGAGGCAAGGGAGGGTGCTTTGGAGGGAGAGGGAACTGAGGACTGCGCAGTGCATGTGGATGCGTGTGTGTGTTCCAGGGCCCCATCCCCTGTGAGTCTGGCTTCAGTCCCCTGAATGTGCGTGCGTGTGCGTTTTGTCATTGGCGTGTGTGTCAGTGTGCTGGATGTGTGTGTGCTGGTGTGTGCCAGTGTGTGTGTGCCTGGGATGGGTAAGGTGCTGGGGAGTGTGGATGGAGCAGAGGCAGGAGGGGTGAGGGACCGTTTGAGGAGGGACACTGCTGCCGTCAGGGAGGAGTCCATGGACCTATTGCCCCTCTGTAGGTCAGACATGCCCGATGAGATGCCCTCCATGAACGACACCAGCTGAGTCAACAGCGCGGTGTGCGCATGGAGGACACTCAGCATGGCAGTCTGCCCTACATGGAGCTGGCGAAGGAGGTACACAGACTCCTCACTCAGGGCAGCAGGAGACACAGGGGCAGGGGGTGCGGTGCCTGGCCCAAAGGAGACACGCTCCCGGACATGGGAGCCTCCACGGACCTGGGGAATGGGAGCCGATGGGAGGGCGGTGGTGGTGCTGGTGGTGGCGGGGACAGCAACACTAGCTGGGGTGTGGTGGCTGCTGACACCCGCCTCCACAAGGGAGTCATCCTCCGAGTTGCTCTGGTCCTCAGCTGAGGTGGATGCTGCTGAGGACTCCTCGGTGTGGCTCCCCTCGCCCTCCGTGCCACTGGGTCCCTCCAACCACTCCTCGGCTGCTGACCCAGTCTGGCTCTCCGGCTCCTCCTGGTCCGTGGAGCTGTCCCCTTCCGTGGCCGTGGATGTATCTGCAAACAATGGGGAAACAGACAGACATCAGTCACCTGCACATAACGCACACACCACTGTGAGCACAGCACATCACAGAGCAAGCCCTGGCATCATTAGTTGTACATTGCTAAAAGTGCACTAATTGAACAGGAGAAGTCAATTGTCAGTCTGATGCCAAGCATGGCACTCACATCCCACATGGCCTTGCACCCATCTGTCTGGTGTCTGTTGGATTGCAACACCCCAGTGTTGACACATGCACCAAGTACACAGTAGTTGGACAGTGCAGAGGACACGGTGTGGACACATCACAGCTCTTGCCACTGAGTCAGTACAGGTTTACGGATGTAAGGGATGCCCAGAGTCAAATAGGAAATGCATGTGATGCATACCAGCGACAGACACCATGATGCACCCATGTCCTGATAGCCAGCGCCACTATGGTGTGCATGTAGCACATGTCACTCCCCTGCAGGATCACCAATCAGTAGACACATGCCATGGCGGAGGCATGACTGCAAAGTCATACATCACTGTCTCAGTGATGTATGACTTTGCAGCCAGACAACAACACTCTGCACTGTGTCACAATAGTAGGTCATGGGGAATGCAAGTCCTGGAGCTGCACAAGTGCACATGTACATCCCCCCACAACACATCCTCTTAACCCTCATCTGTCCAGGTCATACCTATTGGACATATGGGAGACCTGTGACACTACCCTCTGAACCTGAGCCCCTCACACTCTGCTGTGCATGGGGAACAGCTGCCTGAACTTCACATTTACATGCCCCAGTCTGCATGGGCAGCTGATCAGACACCTATGTGTCACACAAGTATCGTCTCCTATGGTCACATCTCCAGTGGCATGCTGAGCCCCTACCAAGAAACTCCACAGCAGTCCTGGCGACTAATCCACAGCACACTGACACAGAGGCAGACACCTGAGGGGCAAATCACTGTGCACAATGTGTCCTCTGATACACGGGAGTGGGAGTACAGAGTGTATTGTATGGCCTGGAGTAGGCATGACTGTCCAGCCCCACATGAATGAGGGATGAGCCCTGGACTGTAGGCAGCTGGCTAAGTATGTGTGACACACGTCATATACATACTCCTGGGGCCCAAACATTGTTCCCACCCGCAGCATGGGTGTGTGCCAGGTACCCCAGCCACATGTGGTGGATCAGCTCAGCAATTGGACCACAGATCAAAGTAACACGCTGAATACATGTCAGAATACAGGCATTGTGTAAGCAATGGACCCACCCATGATGCCCACCACAGAGTCAGGGAAACAGATGCTGTCTCCCACCTTGAGTCAAGCAAACTGCAAGGACACAGTCCTAAGTGACAGAATTCCCTGCATGTAAGGGCCACACCTGGGTATCAGATGAGGAGTGGGCAGTGCACAATAGAGGGACATGGCTCCTGGACAACATGACTGCTGTACTGTGGCAGTTCAACCTGGCCCGAGGAGGGCACATAACATGTTAGACAGAGTACACAGTGCAGTCTTTGACTCACCCCCTCCTTGCTGCTCTCTGGCCTTCAGCTGCCCATCCAGGTCTGGAAAGACCACCGCCAGGATCCTGAGCATGTGGGGGTCAGGGTCCGTGTTCCGCCCCTCCTGCGAGGAGGCGACAGCTTCAGCTGGACCCGTGCAATCCTCCGGGTCCAGCCCCGAAGGTCCTGCCACCTCTTTTGGCAGTTGCGGATCCGGCGCTTGTAGACCCCCACGGACCGGACAGCCCGGACGATGTCCTTCCAGATCTCATGCTTCCGATGGGCAGAAGCCTGTCAGGATGACAAAGTGATAAGGACATTACTACACATGCAACATATCCGTGCATGACACAGTTGCATATACATGTCGCAATCACAGGGGCACATGGTGTACCCAGGCAGTGCACGGCTGCCCATGGACAGTTTTCCAGAAGTCACTACATGGTATCATAGCATGGGGAGTAAAACCCTGTTCAGAAGCACTGTCACTGCACCATACCTGTCCAGTGCAAGTCACTACACACTATGGGGGGTGACAACTACTCAGTGAGCCTGCTAGCCAGTGGTGTGCTGACTCTCAGCCTTGCTAGTCAGACAAAATGCACATTCAGAAAGGCAGTGCACAGAACACTCACCTGCTCCCCTGGTGTCCCATACAGCTTGCTGTACTGTGGAAGTAGGCTGTCCAGCAGGGCCTGGTTCTCTTCAAGGCTGAAGGCTGGGGCTCTCTCCACAGTACGTGCCATTGCAGGGTCCAGAGGGGCAGAGACAGCAGCAGTGCAGTGGCAGATGTCGTCCTGGAGCATGTAGTCAAGGCAAGTGGGCTCTCAGGGGAACATGCAGCAATATATATGTGCTGGAGAGGCAGATACTGTCCCTTGTGTCCAAAGTGATAGGTCCAAGTCGTTTGCATCTTCTGAATCTGGCCAATCCATGGAATAGCAGCACCAAAACACGCCCACAGCATCCTTCAAAATTTCAACTTCATGACATACATGATTTTGCAACATTGTTGTGGGTGACCAACTGATTTTCCAGCAACCGACTCGTTCGAATATTCGAAAACGCGTCCGTTGCCAGGCAAGCCCATTGTCAATGGGTGCGCACCGATCGGTCCATTGAGGTACAACGCGCACAGGGGTACAACGCGTACCCGCACACATTGAAAGCAATGGGCCGGCCGGAGGCACCGATCGGTCCATTGCAGTACAACGCGCACAGGGGTACAACGCGTACCCGCACACATTGAAAGCAATGGGCCGGCCGGAGGCACCGATCGGTCCATTGCAGTACAACGCGCACAGGGGTACAACGCGTACCCGCACACATTGAATGCAATGGGCCGGCCGGAGGCACCGATCGGTCCATTGCTGTTCAACGCGCACAGGGGTACAACGCTGTACTCGCACACATTGAATGCAATGGGCCGGCCGGAGGCACCGATCGGTCCATTGCAGTACAACGCGCACAGGGGTACAACGCGTACCCGCACACATTGAATGCAATGGGCCGGCCGGAGGCACCGATCGGTCCATTGCAGTACAACGCGCACAGGGGTACAACGCGTACCCGCACACATTGAAAGCAATGGGCCGGCCGGAGGCACCGATCGGTCCATTGCTGTTCAACGCGCACAGGGGTACAACGCGTACCCGCACACATTGAATGCAATGGGCCGGCCGGAGGCACCGATCGGTCCATTGCTGTTCAACGCGCACAGGGGTACAACGCGTACCCGCACACATTGAATGCAATGGGCCGGCCGGAGGCACCGATCGGTCCATTGCAGTACAACGCGCACAGGGGTACAACGCGTACCCGCACACATTGAAAGCAATGGGCCGGCCGGAGGCACCGATCGGTCCATTGCTGTTCAACGCGCACAGGGGTACAACGCGTACCCGCACACATTGAATGCAATGGGCCGGCCGGAGGCACCGATCGGTCCATTGCTGTTCAACGCGCACAGGGTACAACGCGTACCCGACACATTGAATGCAATGGGCCGGCCGGAGGCACCGATCGGTCCATTGCAGTACAACGCGCACAGGGGTACAACGCGTACCCGCACACATTGAAAGCAATGGGCCGGCCGGAGGCACCGATCGGTCCATTGCAGTACAACGCGCACAGGGGTACAACGCGTACCCGCACACATTGAAAGCAATGGGCCGGCCGGAGGCACCGATCGGTCCATTGCTGTTCAACGCGCACAGGGGTACAACGCGTACCCGCACACATTGAAAGCAATGGGCCGGCCGGAGGCACCGATCGGTCCATTGCAGTACAACGCGCACAGGGGTACAACGCGTACCCGCACACATTGAAAGCAATGGGCCGGCCGGAGGCACCGATCGGTCCATTGCTGTTCAACGCGCACAGGGGTACAACGCGTACCCGCACACATTGAAAGCAATGGGCCGGCCGGAGGCACCGATCGGTCCATTGCAGTACAACGCATCACTGTACATGTGACTGGCATATGTCAGCATGCCTGTCTCAGATGGACATATGCCAGCCACAGATAGCTCCCAGGGAGTGAGGGGCACACCTACATCACGACAGCCTGTCCAAACCTTATCATAAGGCATGTAAGGCTGCATTTCCTATTGTGTGTATGTTGGTGTACATGTTGTCCTGTGGGTGTCACCTGTGGGCAGCCACCCCCAGGCTGTGCACGTGTTAATGGGGACAGGATCCTGGGTGTTACGTGTACGTGACCACTGTGATGTGCAACTGTTCATATCTGTGCATGTGCCATGGTCACATTTCACAGTGGTGTTTGTGTATGTCATGTCACATACCCCGTGAGTCCCATGTGGGACGGTATGTTTGAGCCAGGGTGTCCCAGTGGCACAATAGTGATGGCCCTCCACAGTCTTTGTGCATGTAGTGTTTACAATGTCTCTGATTTCATGTGCACAATGGGAGACAGTCTCCACATCCACGTTGTGTGTGCATGGACTCTGATGTTGTGCGTGTGTGTCACAGACGTCCATGGCTCTCCTGCCATGGCAAGTGTGGCCACTACCTGTGGGGGTCATGTTTGTTTTGTTGTGGTGTACACATGATACTCCAGGTGATGCCAGTGTCCATGTGGCATTACAGGGTCCCTGGGAATGTGCCTGTCGTTGAGCTGTGGTGCCTGGGGCACATCTGTCCTCACATGTCACTGGGGGGTGACTGTGACACAGCATCATGATATCCAATGGGCCAACCTGGGACAAATTGATGCCACCTGTAGGACCGTGTTGACAGATGTTGGCCATGTATGTACCATAAATGTCGTTCCGGTACTGCACACTTCATGTAGTTGTGCCTCATGATGATGTATGTTGGGATCTTGAGTGTGTTCAATGCCGCATATGTGGGGTGACTGACGATCTTGCTTACTTCTCCTCTGCACTGCAGGGCTCCTGCTGTCCATCGGCCATTCCCAGACCTGGCAACGATGGTGGAACGGGACAGCATCCGACGGTACCGCTTCACCAGGCAGCTGATTGAGGATTTGGCAGTGCAGTTGTCCCCACATTTGCAGCCTGGCCGGCCGTATCCTACAGCGCTGACCCCCAAGGTGAAGGTGATGGCAGCCCTACACTTCTTTGCCACCGGTACCTTCCAACATACTGTGGCGTCTGCTGGTGGGATGTCACAGACCATGTTCAGCCGTGTGCTCCGCGATGTTTTGGCGGCAATGTTGCTCTTCCTGAACCGGTACATCTATTTCCCTAGACTGCGACGACTCACTGACGTGAAGAGTGACTTTTATGCCCTGGGGAGGATGCCGCATGTCATTGGCTCCATTGATGGGACACATGTGGCTTTGGTACCACCACAGGCCCAGGAGCAGGCCTACAGGAACCGCAAGCACTACCACTCGGTCAATGCACTGGTGGTGTGTCTTGCAGACATGACCATCACACACGTGTGTGCCCGTTTCCCTGGTTCAGCACACGATGCCTTTGTGATGAGGAGTAGTCGCATCCCCAGGTTGATGGCACAGATGCAGAACCAGCGTGCCTGGCTTGTCGGTGTGTACTGACTTTGTGCCATTGTGTGTGATCTGATCTGTAGTATTCCGCCCACTTTTCCAAGTCAGCTGATGTGCACTTGTCTGTCCGTAGGTGACTCGGGATACCCCAACATGCCGTGGTTGCTGACACCCCTCAGGAACCCTGTGACACCTGCCCAGATGCGCTACAATGAGGCACATGGTCGGACCAGGAGAGTGATTGAGCGGACCTTTGGTCTCCTGAAGAGCCGCTTCCGCTGCCTGGACAAGACCGGAGGGTCCCTCCCATATGCCCCTGCGAAAGTGTGCAAGATTATCATCGTCTGCTGCATGCTCCACAACCTGGCAGTGCGGAAGGAGTTGCCTCTCATCCAGGATGACGATGACCAACATCCGCCACCTGTGGAGGATCCTGGCCTGGACCACGATGCCAGTGACGATGATGATGATGATGGTGATGGTGATGTCCGCACACAGCTCATCACCAACTTCTTTAGCTGAATGTGAGTATCCTGAGGTGTCATGTGAATGATGTGAGTTGGCATGATGTGTGGGTGGTGCTCTGGTGCTGTTGGAGTGTGTCCATGGGCTACTTGCCTGGATGTGTGTTGCGATGTGTGGTGACAGGTGGGCTGTACTCCCCAACAGTGTTGACATGCTAACTTGGTTCTGGGTGGGTATCTTGTAACATGTATTGTGCATGAGTTTTGCTGTTCTGTCCTGTACTGCATTGCTTTTGACTGTGTGTCATTTCTGTCCTTCACAGGGTACTTTCAGATTCGTTTGGTCAACTGTGTCCACCGACGACGTGATTGCACATCCAGGCTGGTAGCTGTTGTGTCCCTACAGGTGATGTGCGCCACACCCATGGACTTCCTTCTGTCTACAGTTGTTGACTGTGTGCCCGCTACCAGGTGGGGTTACCTTGCATCTGTAGTGGTTACGGCATGTTGCTACTGTGTAATAGACCTGTGCTTCACTTAGTGATGTGCGTTGTCTGTGGTCACACATTTGACTGCCATTTGCTTACTGCACCTGTGGGCTACTTGACTACAACTGGGAATGGGTGTGGTGTCTGTGCATTGCACCGTCTTCCCTGGCAACATCAGTGTAGGCAATGAGTCAGATGGCCTAGGTGTGTATGTGTTGTGTAGCCCTGGTGGTGTGTCTCCCTCATATGTGTCACGTTGCCTGTACTCACATGCCTGTGTTGTCCTTGCTGTTGCAGTTCGCATACACTGTGTAATTTTGCAGTTCATCATCCCCATAACAGCACCCACGTTGGAATCACGACAGAGGCAAGTATGGTGTATTAGTGTGTTTATTGTGATAATAGTGCATAGGATGGATTGTGCTGTACATGAATCTTGCAATCCCAAGTTCCTAGATGAATAGAAAGTCCAGGTAGACAGGATCCCCAGTATCGGGGCCACAGTTGTCTGACACATTGTTCCAACTTGTACTCCCCATGCAATGTGTGGGAGTAGTGTTGCCATCAACAGGGTGAACAGTCTGTGCACAAAGGCGAAAATCCAGAACAGGTTCAGGCTTCCTGGGAGTTGCGCTTGGCCATCAGCCTCTCACTTTCCCCTCCTCGGACGACCCCTCTTCTTGGGGGGGGCCCTCAAGTGCAGGCTGCTGCGGTGCAGGGGACTCTCCGCCAGAGTCCTCCTCCCTCCCTGTGGCAGTTGCAGTTTGTTCGGTACCAGATGTTGTTGGCACACAGGGAGGTGTGGACTGGTTGCTGTTCATCTGGCGGAGGCATTGTAAAATGTCCCTGTGCACCGCCGTCATCTCATGTAGTACATCCCACTTGGACTCCACGCGGGTCATGTGGGAGTCCACACGTGACATGTGGGAGTCCACACGTGACATGTGTGACTCCACGTGGGACATGTGGGAGTCCAAGCGGGCATGATGGGCAGCCTGCTGCTGTTTGATGTCTCTGAGGAGCCCCACTACCTGGCTGAGCTCTCCGGTGCTGGACTGGTACGCATCAGCTATGCGTACCAGTTGTGGGTCTTCATGCACACCAGCAACGTCTGCAAGCAGCGACCTCTGTCTCCCACCCCTCCCACCACCCCTGCTGACATGTGCAGTGTGTGCAGTTGCACGCACAGATAACCCTGGTCCACCTTGGGGGTTGGTGGTGGTGGTGGTGTCCATGGCCCCAGGTTGGTCCAGGGTCACTGCGCTGGTGTTGTTCCTTATTCTGTCCATGTCGGCAGGGATGGTATTCGTGGTGACAGTCGTTGGAGGGTGGGTGCAGGGGGTGCAGCTGGTGGACCTGCTGGTGCTGCAGCTGGTGGTCCTGCTGGTGCAGCATGTTGACTTGCACCGGATGTGCCAGGTTGTTCATCGTCCGAGGAGGACAGAGGCTGTACGACGCCAGTGAGTTCGGCATCCTCTTGAGCCTGGGACTGGGACTCCTCAGCGTCTGCTGCTGTGTCCCTATCATCACCTGTTTTTGGGAGACACAAACAATGTATGTCATGTTTCTGCAGGCATCAGTGGTTGACACACCTGACAGTTGTGACTGTGCCTCGGGGTGCGGGCCTGTACATTGTATTGTCCTAAGTCGTCACAGTCAGGGGTTGATATTGGTGTGGCACATTGTCCTGCATTATTTGGGCATTTCTATGTATTCTCTGGGGTGTGAACATGGTCTGCATTGATTGTGTTTGGTTGACAGCCAGACCTCCTTCCCACCCACCCACCCACCCAGTCAGTTATCCCACCATGGAACGTGCTTGCATTGCAGGGAGTGTAAGTTGTCTCTCAGGATGTCAGTCAGTGGTGTCCTGCTGTTTGTTGGTGCACAGTTGGCAGCAGGGCCTTGTGCTCCCCACAGCAGTAGCCAGTGTCAGCCATCTTGTGAGTCCTTCTCCACTCCCTGTGATGTGAGCATGGTTCAGGGTGGTGTTGATGGGCCAGTTGTGAGGCTGAGCAATGTCTGTGACTACGACTCCCATCATGCTATTGCCTCCACCCCCCTTCCCAGCATGCCCATGCTTCCTTCCTTTGACTCTGCTTCCCTGTGGGGTGGGCTGGCTGTGCTGACAGGATGGCTGGGAGTGTTGTCCTGGCAGTTGTTTGGCTAAGAGTCCCAAGAGTGTCCCTGTGCTTCACACAACATAACCCAGGGTGGTGGTGCTTTGTGGGATCTTGTGTTAGGATGGAGGGCATTGCATTCTACCAGGTGGGTACTGTGGAGTTTGTGTTGGGGGGGGTGAGGGGAGGTGCTGGTGACTATAGTCAGTGCTGCAAGTCCCCCTTCCCACCCAGCCAGCCAGATATCCCACCATGGAACGTGCTTGCATTGCAGGGAGTGTAAGTTGTCTCTCAGGATGTCAGTCAGTGGTGTCCTGCTGTTTGTTGGTGCACAGTTGGCAGCAGGGCCTTGTGCTCCCCACAGCAGTAGCCAGTGTCAGCCATCTTGTGAGTCCTTCTCCACTCCCTGTGATGTGAGCATGGTTCAGGGTGGTGTTGATGGGCCAGTTGTGAGGCTGAGCAATGTCTGTGACTACGACTCCCATCATGCTATTGCCTCCACCCCCTTCCCAGCATGCCCATGCTTCCTTCCTTTTGACTCTGCTTCCCTGTGGGGTGGGCTGGCTGTGCTGACAGGATGGCTGGGAGTGTTGTCCTGGCAGTTGTTTGGCTAAGAGTCCCAAGAGTGTCCCTGTGCTTCACACAACATAACCCAGGGTGGTGGTGCTTTGTGGGATCTTGTGTTAGGATGGAGGGCATTGCATTCTACCAGGTGGGTACTGTGGAGTTTGTGTTGGGGGGGGGTGAGGGGAGGTGCTGGTGACTATAGTCAGTGCTGCAAGTCCCCCTTCCCACCCAGCCAGCCAGATATCCCACCATGGAACGTGATTGCATTGCAGGGAGTGTAAGTTGTCTCTCAGGATGTCAGTCAGTGGTGTCCTGCTGTTTGTTGGTGCACAGTTGGCAGCAGGGCCTTGTGCTCCCCACAGCAGTAGCCAGTGTCAGCCATCTTGTGAGTCCTTCTCCACTCCCTGTGATGTGAGCATGGTTCAGGGTGGTGTTGATGGGCCAGTTGTGAGGCTGAGCAATGTCTGTGACTACGACTCCCATCATGCTATTGCCTTCACCCCCTTCCCAGCATGCCCATGCTTCCTTCCTTTTGACTCTGCTTCCCTGTGGGGTGGGCTGGCTGTGCTGACAGGATGGCTGGGAGTGTTGTCCTGGCAGTTGTTTGGCTAAGAGTCCCAAGAGTGTCCCTGTGCTTCACACAACATAACCCAGGGTGGTGGTGCTTTGTGGGATCTTGTGTTAGGATGGAGGGCATTGCATTCTACCAGGTGGGTACTGTGGAGTTTGTGTTGGGGGGGTGTGAGGGGAGGTGCTGGTGACTATGGTCAGTGCTGCAAGTCCCCCTTCCCACCCAGCCAGCCAGATATCCCACCATGGAACGTGCTTGCATTGCAGGGAGTGTAAGTTGTCTCTCAGGATGTCAGTCAGTGGTGTCCTGCTGTTTGTTGGTGCACAGTTGCCAGCAGGGCCTTGTGCTCCTCACAGCAGTAGCCAGTGTCAGCCATCTTGTGAGTCCTTCTCCACTCCCTGTGATGTGCGCATGGTTCATGGTGGTGTTGATGGGACAGTTGTGGGGGGCAATATGTGTGACTGCGACTCCCATGATGCTATTGGCTACACTGACTTGGCCAGCATACACAGAATTCCTTCCTTTGAGTGGTCTTCACTGTGTGTTGGTGTTGTTGTGGTGGCTACATGTGTGGATGTGTGTGTTAGTTCTATTTGTGCCACTGCCTAGCTGTAGTTGTGGTTGTGTTTGTACATGTGTTGGCACAGTTGGATGTGACTTTTTGATGGCATGTGTTGTGTTTATCTGACTGACATACACATTTTGGGATGATTCTGTTCTAGTTGCTGTGTAATTGCTATGAGTGCATGGTTTGACTCTCCCCTTGACAGTGATGTGTGTGTGTTTTGTGGCAGTATATTGTGTACATTTGTTGTGTACTCACCAGGCTCTGGGATGTCCTCTAGTCCATATATGCTCACTGGCGGTAGGATGGCCCGCACCTTCTCCTCCCAGGGCCTGAGGTATATTGGCTTGGCAGGAGGGCCACTGCCGGTGTGTTGGCTGTTGATGTAATCTTGCTTCAGCAGTTTCCGTACCCTCCTGCGCACGTCATACCACCTGTTCTGGATGTCGGTCTTTGTGCGCCGACATGGTGATTGGGCGTTCACCCTGTTGATGATCCTCTCCCACATCTTGGTTTTCTGCGACATGGGGGTCTGTTGGACCAATGTGCCAAACAGCTGTGGCTCTACCCTGAGGATCTCGTCTACCAGGACTTCCAATTCACAATCTAGGAACTTGTGATTCTTCTTGGGGGCATGGTGATGGGTGGTGATGGTGGGTGATGTGTGTGTTGGTGTGCAGGTGAGGGTGTGTGGGTGTGTGTTGTGCTGGGTGTATGTGAGGTAGGTATTTGTTGGTGTGCTGCTGGTGTGTGGCTTGTGTGAGGGATGAGCTGTGGGTGTGTGGTTGCTTTCTCTTGGGTGCTGGTAGTGGAATGGCATTTGCAAAGGCTCATGGTAGTGATTTGTGTCCTTTATATAGGTGGAGTTGTGGGTGTGTCTTTGTTCTCTGTCCCCACCCCCCAGTATTTATTGGCTTGGTAATTGCTTGTTTGGCCTTTTTTTGGTTGATTTTTCCTTTGTGCTGTTTGTGTATGTTGGAAACGTTCTTGTGACCGAGTCGGACCCTGCATTGGTCTCGTACGGTGTTTTCCGTTTCGTTCACGCTGTGTTTGTGCAGTTTTGTATGCTGCGTACGCGTCGGTCGCGGTGTATTGTGTTGCTTCGGCTCGGTTTTGTATGCGTGTCGGTCGTGACGGCTTGTCCTCCGTCCGACTCGGTCGTGTTTTCGCGCCTTGCATCGTACTTTGCGGGTTGGAGTTGGCGGGTACGATTCGGTCGGATTTGTTCCGGGTGCGTGTCGGTCGGTTGGATTCGCGTGTTTTTCCGGCCGGATTGCTATTTTCCGAGCGGCTCGGTCGGTCGGCTTGGTTTCCTGACGTGTCGGTCGGATTTATCGCGGCTTGCATCGTACTTGGCGTGTCGGGCGCCACTGGTACGTGTCGGTCGGTATTTTTTCCGGATCCGAGTCTGTCGGTGCTTTTTCCGGCCCGAATCGGAATCGACCCCTAAGTCAGGGAAGGTGCTGGATATTAAAGCTATATAATTTACTATTTCCACTACATTCACTATTAAGTCATAAAAAATACTGTATAATAGACTTATATAAATAACTATTGACCCTATCCTTTCTGTTATATTACATAAAGCAAACAACACTAAAAATATTTTATTCAATAATTCCTCTACAATTATTACCATTTCATGAAACTTGTTTGACTTTACAATTTATATTATGTAAATAAATTTTAAATTAACACTTTTACATAATATTATTATTTAAAAATTGCAAAAAGTTATAAAGCATAAATACAGTATTTAAAAAAATTAGTATACATTATTCTAACATTTATATAACTTGATCAGCTTAGAAAAATACTATTCTTCAATATAAATATTAATTAATACTTTAATTTGATTTTTTTCTTTTGATTTTCAAAAATATTATATTTAATTCAATAAATCAGTAATACATGTAATAATTTAATTTATCAATAATAAACACAAACAAAATTATTTTCAAAAATGAATATTTAACTTATTTTTAAAATTGTTAAATTCTATAATATTTTTTTTTATTTCAAACACTCCACATCCAATTGGTACCAAAAGCACTACATCCCAAGCCATAAAAGCTATAATTATTTAAATTAAATTATTAATTTTTTAATGGAATAGTTTATTTTTAAATATTTAAAAAAGTAGTACCACACACTTCACTGTTAATGAAGCAAAAATTCACACCTACAAAATTTCTAAATTATAATGACAATTTTCTATTTCTTTTTAGAATTTTCTTTAGATTTTTAAATTATTGACCACCCTTATCCCCTAATAACTCTACATCCAACTCCTAAAACTAAATATCAAAATTCTATTCTAAATATAAATACATTTCTAAATTTTTTAATCAATATTTTTTTTTAAAAACCCACCATTTTCCCCTAAAGAAACAACATCCCACTACTAAAACAAATTTTCTAATTTCAATAATAAATTTTAAAATTAAATTTAAATTTTTAAAAAATATTTATAAAACACTTCCCACCCTTATCCCCTAACAACCCAACATCCCGCTCCTAAAACAACATTTATAATTTCTAATTTAAATTTAAATTTCGAATTTTAAACTAATATTTTTAAACACTCCCTACCCTTATCCCCTAATAACCCAACATCCCGCTCCTAAAACAAAATTTGAAATTTCAAATTTTTATTTTTATTTTATTTTCTAATTTTCAAAAATATTTTTAAAACACTCCCCACCCTTATCCCCTAATAACCCAACATCCCGCTCCTAAAATATATCTTACAATTATTATTTTAATACAATTTAATACAAATATTAATACAATAAAATAAATAATATTTTAATATTAATAAATACTATTTAGACATTTTCAAAAATCGATATTTTTCACATTCTATATTATTTTTTTCGATATTTTACACATTCTATATTATTTTTTTCGATATTTTTTACAACACTGAAAAACGATATTTTCTACTAACGATATTTTTGACTCGATATTTTCAACTTCGATATTTAAAAAAAAAAACAAAACGATATTTTTAACATCGAGATTAATTACATCGATATAATGGTAATATCGATATAAAAACTCGATATTATGGCAAGTCGATATTAAAAACTCGATATTATGACTATTCACCAAATGGGAGAGTACCCTTTGCCTTTTAATAGGCGTACCCAAACCTTTAACGTTCCAAGAGATAACACGCAAAGTCATTAAACGATCATATAGATTTGAACATTTACAATATTACAGCATAAATACAAATGCAATAAACAATCTGTAATAATTAAATAGAAAAGAATGATAAACAATTTTTGAATGGGAGAGAAAAAGTAGGAAAAGAAAAAGATGGTGAGAAGCAGATTGAATTGGGATATAAGAAAAGGAAGAAAAGTGTTGTCGAGATAATAACAAAGAAGGGAAATAGGAAAGTGGAACAAGAAAAAAAGAAAAGGAAGGATAGAAAAGGAGAATAGAGTATAATGATAAAAGAAGAACATCAAAACATACCATAGACTCAAACATGGGTGGAGGGTGTTGAGGCAACAGGACGAGAAGACGAACCAAACTGAACACTTCCGGGGGGAGATCACGAGGAGGGAAATATTCCAGACAATATTAACACAATGGAGGATATAGGTCGGAGGGGGGTAATACCTAAAAGGGGGGAGGATATGGGAAATAAGGGAAAAATTAGTTTATTTGTCATAGACATTGAAAACACTAAGGGGTCGATTCCGATTCGGGCCGGAAAAAGCACCGACCGACTCGGAGCCAGAATTTATACCGACCGACACGTACCTGTGGCGCCCGACACGCCAAGTACGATGCAAAGCGTGCAAAATCCGACCGACACGTACAGAACCCAAGCCGAACGACCGAGCCGCACGGAAAACAGCAATCCGGCCGGAAAAACACGCGAATCGAACCGACCGACACGCACCCGGAACAAATCCGACCGAAACGTACACGCGAACTCCAAACCGCAAAGTACGATGCAAGGCGCGAAAACCACGACCGAGTCGGACGGAGGCCAAGCCGTACGACCGACACGCATACAAAACCGAGCCGAAGTAACACAAAACACCGCGACCGACGCGTACGCAGCATAGAAAACTGCACAAACACAGCGTGAACGAAACGGAGAACACCGTACGAGATAAATGCAGGGTCCGACTCGGTCACAAGAACGTTTCCAACATGCACAGACAGTACAAAGGAAAAATCACACAAAAAAGGCCAAACAAGAAATTACAAAGCCAATAAATACTGGGGGTGGGGACAGAGAACAAAGACACACCCACAACTCCACCCATATAAAGGACACAAATCACAACCATGATCCTTTGCAAATGCCATTCCACTGCCAGCACCCAAGAGACAGCAACCACACACCCACAGCTCATCCCTCACACAAGCCACACACCATCAGCACACCAACAAATACCTACCTCACATACACCCAGCAAAACACACACTCACACACCCTCACCTGCACACCAACACACACATCACTCACCATCACCACCCATCACCATGCCCCCAAGAAGAATCACAAGTTCCTAGATTGTGAATTGGAAGTCCTGGTAGACGAGATCCTCAGGGTAGAGCCACAGCTGTTTGGCACACTGGTCCAACAGACCCCATCTCCCAGAAAACCAAGATGTGGGAGAGGATCATCAACAGGGTGAACGCACAATCACCATGTCTGCGCACAAAGACCGACATCCAGAACAGGTGGTATGACGTGCGCAGGAGGGTCCGGGAGCTGCTCAAGAAAGACTACCTCCTGAGCCAATACACCGGCAGTGGCCCTCCTGCCAAGCCAGTATACCTCAGGCCCTGGGAGGAGAAGGTGCGGGCCATCCTTCCGCCAGTGAGCGTATATGGACTAGAGAACATCCCAGAGCCTGGTGAGTACACAACAAATGTACACAATATTCTGCCACAATACACACACACATCACTGTCAAGGGGAGAGTCAAACCATGCACTGATAGCAATTACACAGCAACCAGAACAGAATCATCCCAAAATGTGTATGTCAGTCAGATAAACACAACACATGCCATCAAAAAAGTTACATTCAACCGTGCCATCACATGTACAAACACAACTACAACTACAGCTAGGCAGTGGCACAAATAGAACTAACAAACACATCCAGACATGTAGCCACCACAACAACACCAACACACAGTGAAGACCACTGAAAGGAAGGAATTCTGTGTATGCTGGCCAAGTCAGTGTAGCCAATAGCATGATGGGAGTCGTAGTCACAGCTCTACATCCCCCACCACATGGCCCAGCAAGCTCACACTCACGCATGCACATCCCACAGAGAGTGGAAAGGCCCATCAAAGATGTCTGACACTGTTGCTGTGTCGTGGGGAGCACAAGGGCATGCTGGGAACTGCACACCAACCAACAGCAGGACACCACTGTCAGCCATCTTGCCATTGCTCTCACACCCACACACACTGAACTCCCCACAAAACCAAGTAAGTATGGGAATGCTGGGAAGTGGGGTGGAGGCAATAGCATGATGGGAGTGGCAGTCACACATATTGCCCCCCCCACAACTGTCCCATCAACACCACCCTGAACCATGCTCACATCACAGGGAGTGGAGAAGGACTCACAAGATGGCTGACACTGGCTACTGCTGCGGGGAGCACAAGGCCCTGGTGGGAACTGTGCACCAACAAACAGCAGGACACCACTGACTGACATCCTGAGAGACAACTTCCACTCCCTTCAATGCAAGCACAGTCCATGGTGGGATAACTGACTGGCTGGGTGGGAAGGAGGGCCGGCTGTCAACCAAATACAACCAATGCAGACCATGTTCACACCCCAACAAATACATAGAAATGCCCAAATAATGCAGGACAATGTGCCACACCAAAATCAACCCCTGACTGTGACGACTTAGGACAATGCAATGTACAGGCCCGCACCCAGAGGCACATTCACAACTGTCAGGTGTGTCAACCATTGATGCCTGCAGAAACATAACATACATTGTGTGTGTCTCCCAAAAACAGGTGATGATGGGGACACAGCAGCAGACGCTGAGGAGTCCCAGTCCCAGGCTCAAGAGGATGCGGAGCTCACTGGTGTCGTACAGCCTCTGCCCTCCTCGGACGAAGAAGACCAACCTGGCACATCCGGTGCAAGTCTACATGCAGCACCAGCAGGACCACCAGCTGCAGCACCAGCAGGACCACCAGCTGCACCCCTGCACCCACCCCTCCAACGACTGTCACCACAAATACCATCCCTGCCGACATGGACAGAACAAGGAGCAACACCAGCACAGGGACCCTGGACCAACCTGGGGCCATGGACACCACCACCACCACCAACCCCCAAGGTGGACCAGGGTTATCTGTGCGTGCCACTGCACACACTGCACATGTCAGCAGGGGTGGTGGGAGGGTGGGAGACAGAGGTCGCTGCTTGCAGACGTTGCTGGTGTGCATGATGACCCACAACTGGTACGCATAGCTGATGCGTACCAGTCCAGCACCGGAGACCTCAGCCAGGTAGTGGGGCTCCTCAGAGACATGAAACAGCAGCAGGCTGCCCATCATGCCCGCTTGGACTCCCACATGTCCCAAGTGGAGTCACACATGTCCTGCGTGGACTCACACATGCACCAACAAACAGCAGGACACCACTGACTGACATCCTGAGAGACAACTTCCACTCCCTTCAATGCAAGCACAGTCCATGGTGGGATAACTGACTGGCTGGGTGGGAAGGAGGGCCGGCTGTCAACCAAATACAACCAATGCAGACCATGTTCACACCCCAACAAATACATAGAAATGCCCAAATAATGCAGGACAATGTGCCACACCAAAATCAACCCCTGACTGTGACGACTTAGGACAATGCAATGTACAGACCCGCACCCAGAGGCACAGTCACAACTGTCATGTGTGTCAACCATTGATGCCTGCAGAAACATAACATACATTGTTTGTGTCTCCCAAAAACAGGTGATGATGGGGACACAGCAGCAGACGCTGAGGAGTCCCAGTCCCAGGCTCAAGAGGATGCGGAGCTCACTGGCGTCGTACAGCCTCTGTCCTCCTCGGACGATGAATACCAACCTGGCACATCCGGTGCAAGTCAACATGCAGCACCAGCAGGACCACCAGCTGCAGCACCAGCAGGACCACCAGCTGCACCCCTGCACCCACCCCTCCATCGACTGTCACCACAAATACCATCCCTGCCGACATGGACAGAACAAGGAGCAACACCAGCACAGGGACCCTGGACCAACCTGGGGCCATGGACACCACCACCAACCCCCAAGGTGGACCAGGGTCATCTGTGCGTGCCACTGCACGCACTGCACATGTCAGCAGGGGTGGTGGGAGGGTGGGAGACAGAAGGTCGCTGCTTGCAGAGGTTGCTGGTGTGCATGATGACCCAGAACTGGTACGCATAGCTGATGCGTACCAGTCCAGCACCGGAGATCTCAGCCAGGTAGTGGGGCTCCTCAGAGACATGAAACAGCAGCAGGCTACCCATCATGCCCGCTTGGACTCTCACATGTCCCACGTGGAGTCACACATGTCCCGCGTGGACTCACACATGTCCCGCGTGGAGTCCAAGTGGGATGCACTGCATGAGATGACGGCGGTGCACAGGGACATTTTACAATGCCTCCGCCAGATGAACAGCAACCAGTCCACACCTCCCTGTGTGCCAACAACATCTGGTGCTGAACAAACTGCAACTGCCACAGGGAGGGAGGATGACTCTGGCGGAGAGTCCCCTGCACCGCAGCAGCCTGTACTTGAGGGCCCCCCCAAGAAGAGGGGTCGTCCGAGGAGGGGCAAGTGAGAGGCCGATGGCCAAGCGCAACTCCCAGGAAGCCTGAACCTGTTCTGGATGTTCACCTTTGTGCACAGACTGTTCACCCTGTTGACGGCAACACTACTCCCACACATTGCATGGGGAGTACAAGTTGGACCAATGTCTCAGACAACTGTGGCCCCGATACTGGGGATTTTGTCTACCAGGACTTTCAATTCACCTAGGAACTTCTGATTGCAAGATTTATGTACAGCACTACCCATCCTATGCACTATTCACACAAATGTATCACAATAAACACACTAATACACCATACTTGCCTCTGTTGTGATTCCAACGTGGGTGCTGTTATGGGGATGATGAACTGCAAAATTACACTGTGTATGCGAACTGCAACAGCAAGTACAACACAGGCATGTGAGTAAAGGCAACGTGACACATATGAGGGAGACACACCACCAGGGCTACACAACACATACACACCTAGGCCATCTGACTCATTGCCTACACTGATGTTGCCAGGGAAGACGGTGCAATGCACAGACACCACACCCATTCCCAGTTGTAGTCAAGTAGCCCACAGGTGCAGTAAGCAAATGGCAGTCAAATGTGTGACCACAGACAACGCACATCACAAAGTGAAGCACAGGTTTATTACACAGTTGCAACATGTCGTAACCACTACAGATGCAAGGTAATCCCACCTGGCAGCGGGCACACAGTCAACAACTGTAGACGGAAGGAAGTCCATGGGTGTGGCGCACATCACCTGTAGGGACACAACAGCTACCACCCTGGAAGTGCAATCACGTCGTCGGTGGACACAGTTGACCAAACGAATCTGAAAGTACCCTGTGAAGGACAGAAATGACACACAGTCAAAAGCAATGGAGAACAGGACAGAACAGCAAAACTCATGAACAATACATGTTACAAGATACCCACCCAGAACCAAGTTAGCATGTCAACACTGTTGGGGAGTACAGCCCACCTGTAAGCACACATCGCAACACACATCCAGTCAAGTAGCCCATGGACACACTCCAACAGCACCAGAGCACCACCTACACATATCATGCCAACTCACATCATTGACATGACACCTCAGGATACTCACATTCAGCTAAAGAAGTTGGTGATGAGCTGTGTGCGGACATCACCCTCATCATCATCATCATCATCACTGGCATCGTGGTCCAGGCCAGGATCCTCCACAGGTGGCTGATGTTGGTCATTGTCATCCTGGATGAGAGGCAACTCCTTCCGCACTGCCAGGTTGTGGAGCATGCAGCAGACGATGATAATCTTGCACACTTTCGCAGGGGCATATGGGAGGGACCCTCCGGTCTTGTCCAGGCAGCGGAAGCGGCTCTTCAGGAGACCAAATGTCCGCTCAATCACTCTCCTGGTCCGACCATGTGCCTCATTGTAGCGCATCTGGGCTGGTGTCACAGGGTTCCTGAGGGGTGTCAGCAACCACGGCATGTTGGGGTATCCCGAGTCACCTACGGACAGACAAGTGCACATTAGCTGACTTGGAAAAGTGGGCGGAATACTACAGATCAGATCACACACAATGGCACAAAGTCAGTACACACCGACAAGCCAGGCACGCTGGTTCTGCATCTGTGCCATCATCCTGGGGATGCGACTACTCCTCATCACAAAGGCATCGTGTGCTGAACCAGGGAAACGGGCACACACGTGTGTGATGGTCATATCTGCAAGACACACCACCAGTGCATTGACCGAGTGGTAGTGCTTGCGGTTCCTGTAGGCCTGCTCCTGAGCCTGTGGTGGTACCAAAGCCACATGTGTCCCATCAATGGAGCCAATGACATGCGGCATCCTCCCCAGGGCATAGAAGTCACTCTTCACGTCAGTGAGTCGTCGCAGTCTAGGGAAATAGATGTACCGGTTCAGGAATAGCAACATTGCCGCCAAAACATCGCGGAGCACACGGCTCAACATGGTCTGTGACATCCCACCAGCAGTCGCCACAGTATGTTGGAAGGTACCGGTGGCAAAGAAGTGTAGGGCTGCCATCACCTTCACCTTGGGGGTCAGCGCTGTAGGATACGGCCGGCCAGGCTGCAAATGTGGGGCCAACTGCACTGCCAAATCCTCAATCAGCTGCCTGGTGAAGCGGTACCGTCGGATGCTGTCCCGTTCCACCATCGTTGCCAGGTCTGGGAATGGTCGATGGACAGCAGGAGCCCTGCAGTGCAGAGGAGAAGTAAGCAAGATTGTCAGTCAGCCCACATATGCGGCATTGAACACACTCAATATCCCAACATTCATCATTATGAGGCACAACTACATGAAGTGTGCAGTTCCGTAAGGACATGTATGGTACATACATGGCCAACATCTGTCATCACGGTCCAACAAGTGGCATCAATAAGTCCCAGGTTGGCCCATTGGATATCATGAGGCCGTGACACAGTTCCCATCTCCTGCTGCCGTGTCACAATCACCCCCCACAGTGACATGTGAGGACAGATGTGCCCCATTCATCACAGCTCAACGACAGGTACATTCCCAGGGACCCTGTATTGCCACATGGACACTGGCATTACATGGAGTATCATTTATACACCACAGCAAAACAACTATGACCCCCACAGGTAGTGGTCCCACTTGCCACTGCAGGACAGACATGGACGTCTGTGACACACACACGCACAACATCAAAGTCCATGCACACACAACGTGGATGTGGAGACTGTCTCCCATTGTGCACATGAAATCAGAGACATTGTAAACACTACATGCACACAGACTGTGGAGGACCATCACTATTGTGCCACTGGGACACCCTGGCTCAAACATACCGTCCCACATGGGACTCACGGGGTATGTGACATGACATACACATACACCACCGTGAAATGTGACCATGGAACATGCACAGATATGAACAGTTGCACATCACAGTTGTCATGTACACGTAACACCCAGGATCCTGTCCCCATGAACACGTGCACAGCCTGGGGGTTGCTGCCCCCAGGTGACACCCACAGGACAACATGTACACCAACATACACACAATAGGAAATGCAGCCTTACATGCCTTATCATACAGTTTGGACAGGCTGTCGTGTTGTAGGTGTGCCCCTCACTCCCTGGGAGCTATCTGTGGCTGGCATATGTCCATCTGAGACAGGCATGGTGACATATGCCAGTCACTTGTACAGGGATGCGTTGAACAGCAATGGACCGATCGGTGCCCCCGGCCGGCCCATTGCATTCAATGTGTGCAGGTACGCGTTGTGCCCCTGTACGCGTTGTACTGCAATGGACCGATCGGTGCCCCCGGCCGGCCCATTGCATTCAATGTGTGCAGGTACGCATTGTGCCCCTGTACGCGTTGGTACGCGTTGTACCCCTGTACGCGTTGATCAGCAATGGACCGATCGGTGCCCCGGCCGGCCCATTGCATTCAATGTGTGCGGGTATGCGTTGTACCCCTGTACGCGTTGTACCGCAATGGACCGATCGGTGCCCCGGCCGGCCCATTGCATTCAATGTGTCGGGTACGCGTTGTGCCCCTGTACGCGTTGTACCGCAATGGACCGATCGGTGCCCCGGCCGGCCCATTGCATTCAATGTGTGCGTGGTACGCGTTGTACCCTGTACGAGTTGTACCGCAATGGACCGATCGGTGCCCCGGCCGGCCCATTGCATTCAATGTGTCGGGTACGCGTTGTGCCCCTGTACGCGTTGTACCGCAATGGACCGATCGGTGCCCCGGCCGGCCCATTGCATTCAATGTGTGCGGGTACAGCGTTGTGCCCCTATGCACGCGTTGTACCGCAATGGACCGATCGGTGCCCTCGGCCGGCCCATTGCATTCAATGTGTGCGGGTACGCGTTGTGCCCCTGTACGCGTTGTATCGCAATGGACCGATCGGTGCCCCGGCCGGCCCATTGCATTCAATGTGTGCGGGTACGCGTTGTACCCCTGTACGCGTTGTACCGCAATGGACCGAACGGTGCGCACCCATTGACAATGGCCTTGCCTGGCAACGGACGCGTTTTCGAATTTCGAACGAGTCGGTTGCTGGAAATTCAGTTGGTCACCCACAACAATGTTGCAAAATCATGTATGTCATGAAGTTGAAGATTTGAAGGATGCCGTGGGCGTGTATTGGTGCTGCTATTCCATGGATTGGCCAGATTCAGAAGATGCAAACGACTTGGACCTATCACTTTGGACACAAGGGACAGTATCTGCCTCTCCAGCACATATATATTGCTGGCTGTTCCCCTGAGAGCTCACTTGCCTGCACTACATGCTCCAGGACGACATCTGCCACTGCACTGCTGCTGTCTCTGCCCCTCTGGACCCTGCAATGGCACGTACTGTGGAGAGAGCCCCAGCCTTCAGCCTTGAGGAGAACCAGGCCCTGCTGGACAGCCTACTTCCACAGTAAAGCAAGCTGTATGGGACACCAGGGGAGCAGGTGAGTGTTCTGTGCACTGCCTTTCTGAATGTGCATTTTGTCTGACTAGCAAGGCTGAAAGTCTGCACGCCACTGGCTAGCAGGCTCACTGAGTAGTTGTCACCCCCCATAGTGTGTAGTGACATGCACTGGACAGGTATGGTGCAGTGACAGTGCATTTGAACAAGGTTTTACTTCCCATGCAATGATACCATGTAGTGACGTCTGGCAAAGTGTCCATGGGCAGCGTTGCACTGCCTGTGTACATCATGTGCCCCTGTGAATGAGACATGTATATACAACTGTGTCATGCACGGATATGTTGCATGTGTAGTAATGGCCTTTTCACTTTGTCATCCTGACACTTTAATGCCCATCGGAAGCAGGAGATCTGGAAGGACATCGTCCGGGCTGTCCGGTCCGTGGGGGTCTACAAGCGCCGGATCCGCAACTGCCAGAAGAGGTGGCAGGACCTTCGGGGCTGGACCCGGAGGATTGCACGGGTCCAGCTGAAGCTGTCGCCTCCTCGCAGGAGGGGCGGAACACGGACCCTGACCCCCACATGCTCCAGATCCTGGCGGTGGTGTTTCCAGACCTGGATGGGCAGCTGAAGGCCAGACAGCAGCAAGGAGGGGGTGAGTCAAAGACTGCACTGTGAACTCTGTATTACATGCTTTGTGCCCTCCTCTGGCCTGGTTCAACTGCCACAGTGCAGCAGTCATGTTGTCCAGGAGCCATGTCCCTCTATTGTGCACTGCCCACTCCTCATCTGATACCCAGGTGTGGCCCTTACATTCAGGGAATTGTGTCACTTGGGACTGTGTCCTTGCAGTTTGCTTCACTAAAGGTGGGGACAGCATCTGTTTCCCTAACTCTGTTGTGGGCATCATGGGTGGGTACATTGTTCACACAACACCTGTGTTCGGACATGTAATCTGCGTGTTGCTTTGATATGCGGTCCACTTGCTGAGCTGAGCCACCACATGTGCCTGGGGTATGTGGCACACGCCCATGCAGCGGGTGGGAACAATGTTTGGGCCCCAGGAGTGTGCAGATTACGTGTGTCACACATACATAGCCAGCTATCCACTGTCCAGGGCTCATCCCTCATTCATGTGGGGCAGGACAGTCATGCCTACTCCAGGCCATGCAATGCACTCTGTACTCCCACTCCCGTGTATCAGCTGACACATTGTGCACAGTGATTTGACCCCTCAGGTGTCTGCCTCTGTGTCAGTGTGCTGTGGATTAGTTGCCAGGACTACTGGGGTGTTTCTTGGTAGGGGCTCAGCATGCCACTGGAGATGTGACCATAGGAGACGATACTTGTGTGTCACATAGGTGTTTGATCAGCTGCCCGTGCAGACTGGGGTATGCGAATGTGAAGTTCAGGCAGCTGTTCCCCATTCACAGCAGATTTGAGGGGCTCAGGTTCAGAGGGTAGTGTCACAGGTCTCCCATATGTCCAATCGGTATGACCTGGACAGATGAGGGTTAAGATGATGTGTTGTGTGGGGGATGTACATGTGCACTTGTGCAGCTCCAGGACTTGCATTCCCCATGACCTACTATTGTGACACAGTGCAGAGTGTTGTTGTCTGGCTGCCAAGTCATACATCACTGAGACAGTGATGTATGACTTAGCAGTCATGCCTCCGCCATGGCATGTGTCTACTTATTGGTGATCCTGCAGGGGAGTGACATGTGCTACATGCACACCATTGTGGCGATGGCTATCAGGACATGGGTGCATCATGGTGTCTGTCACTGGTATGCATCACATGCATATCCTATTTGACTCTGGGCGTCCCTTTCATCCGGAAACCTGTACTGACTCAGTGGCAAGAGTTGTGATGTGTGCATGTCCACATGCTACACCGTGTCCTCTGCACTGTCCAACTACTGTGTAGTTGGTGCATGTGTCCACACTGGGGTGTTGCTATCCAACAGACACCAGACAGATGGGTGCAAGGCCATGTGGGATGTGAGTGCCATGGTTGGCATCAGACTGACAATTGGCTTCTCCTGTTCAGTTAGGGCACTTTTAGCAATGTACAACTAATGATGCCAGGGCTTGCTCTGTAATGTGCTGTGCTCACAGTGGTGTGTGCGTTTGGTGCAGGTGACTGATGTCTGTCTGTTTCCCCATTGTTTGCAGATACATCCACGGCCACGGAAGGGGACAGCTCCACGGACCAGGAGGAGCCGGAGAGCCAGACTGGGTCAGCAGCCGAGGAGTGGTCGGAGGGACCCAGTGGCACGGAGGGCGAGGGGAGCCACACCGAGGAGTCCTCAGCACCATCCACCTCAGCTGAGGACCAGAGCAACTCGGAGGATGACTCCCTTATGGAGGCGGGTGTCAGCAGCCACCACACCCCAGCTAGTGTTGCTGTCCCCGCCACCACCAGCACCACCACCGCCCTCCCATCGGCTCCCATTCCCCAGGTCCGTGGAGGCTCCCATGTTCGGGAGCGTGTCTCCTTTGGGCCAGGCACCGCACCCCCTGCCCCTGTGTCCCCTGCTGCCCTGAGTGAGGAGTCTGTGTACCTCCTTCGCCAGCTCCATGTAGGGCAGACAGCCATGCTGAGTGCCCTCCATGCGCACACCGCTCTGTTGACTCAGCTGGTGTCGTTCATGGAGGGCATCTCATCGGGCATGTCTGACCTACAGAGGGGCAATAGGTCCATGGACTCCTCCCTGACGGCAGCAGTGTCCCTCCTCAGACAGTCCCTCACCCCTCCTGCCTCTGCTCCATCCACACTCCCCAGCACCTTACCCGTCCCAAGCACACACACACCGGCACAGGCACACACCAGCACACACACATCCAGCACACAGACATACACGCCACAAACAAAACGCACACGCACGCACAGTCAGGGGACTGAAACCAGACTCACAGGGGATGGGGCCCTGGAACACACACACGCATCCACGAGCACTGCGCAGTCCTCAGTTGCCTCTCCCTCCAAAACACCCTCCCTTGCCTCACCTGCAACCCCAAAGACCCAGCGGCTCTTCCTCAGTGACCTCGGCCTCTTCCCCTCCGATCCAGCTGATACAGCATTCAGGGGGAAGAGGAAGCCCACCCACACGGAGCAGAGTGCCCCTCGCCCCCGGACACCCTCCCCAGGCGCAGACAGACTGAGGCCCCCACCCGCAAGTCCCCCGGAGTCGTAAGAGCAAGACCCCGCCGCCGCCCTGCAGCTCAGGCACCAGGTCTCCTTCCTCCATCCCTCAGGCCCCCACTCCACAGGTGCCCCCACCACACCCCTGCCCCAGGTTCCCCCACCCACAGATATACCATCCCCAAGAGGATCCGGCCTTCTCCCCCTGCCACTTGCTCTCCCGGCACCACACCCCCGCTGCGCTTGTCTGTGCCACTGATGTGGTGAGGGTGTCCTCCCCCTCTGTCCAGCCCACCTTGCCTGTTCCCCATTCTCCTCCCCTGGTGGTAGGCACTGCAGTGGAGTCCACTTCCACCCTGTCTGACTTGGGCACTGCAGTGGCGGGCCTGTCCACTCCATCTGCAGGGTCCACTGCAGTCATGCCGGCACCCACAACATCTGAGTCATGCCCCCCAGTTGTGCCGGCACACACCATGTCAGACACCTCCACTGCAGTTGTCAGTGGCTCTCCAGCACCCACCACCCCTTCCCTGCTTCCTCCTGGTGAGCCCTGATCCTGTCCCTGCGGTGCCTGGCCTGCCCCCCGGTTGCCCCTCCTAGTGGATTGTCCCTGGTTTTGTGCAGGCATGCGTAGGGTGACATCTGCCACTGTCACCCAGTTTGGACTTTGACAATGGACTGGCCATTGGCCTTTGTGTTTTTTCTGGACTTTGTTTTCATTCCACACATATGCTGAATAAAGCAACTTTCTGTTCTCTAGTGCTTAAGCTTCTGATGTACCTGATGTTGATGATGCTAACCATGCCCTTGCTGCAGTGATGGTGATATTTGGTCTCATGATAATGAAGTGTTACTGTGCAGGAACCCATGTGGTCCAGGGGGAATGTGTCCTATCCTGTGGTGTATCCATGTCATCCATAGCAGCATCTGAGGGTGTCATGTGTTCAGTATTTGGCAATGGGATTTCCTACTTAGATTAGCTATTTCACGTCTGTGGCTTCCACCCCTGCACATCTGTTGTGCCTGCCATTGTTCAATTCGTCTACTTCCCTGACCGTGTGGCCATCTCCACTGGACATGCAGGTTTGGGCATCAATGGGGAAGGACTCATCTGTAGTCAGTGCAACATTGCTATACAAGTGTGTTGGATCTGTGCTGATGATTCCGTTGGCACTTCCATGACCAGGCTGATGTGACGGGAGCCCTCATTTGGTGCTAATTGTTGATTGTGTGACCAAGTGCTCAGCTGACATGATGGGGCCCTACTGAGGCAACATATGGCACAGCTTTCCTCACACAGGAATGGAGTCCCCTCATGGCAGTGTGTACTCCTGTGACATTGCCTGCGCCCAAGGTGTGTGTTGTAGGTGCATGTCTGTGTGTTCACTTCCGTTTAGCTGTGCATGCTGTGATCCCTAGTGTTATACCTGTTTGTGATGCTTGCTGAGTTGACCTATGTTCCCCCAAAGTCTTCTCCCTGGGTTCTCTGTGATGTGGGTGCATGGCACATTACTGGTCATCAGGGTGTCACCCATAGGTGTGTTTGCTGTCAGGGCTGAGTTTGTGTGCAGACGCAGATGGGTCACAGTCAGGTTTCCCCTTGGCACTTGTTGTTTGCCCCTGTCATGTGATTTCCAGTTTGTGTTATCTTTCAGTGATTGTGACATTTTGTGTGTGTGACTGCTGGCACTCCTCAGGGTCCGGGCTGCAATGTTGGTTGTTGTCTATGTGTGTTCTTTGTGGGTGACCTTGGCTTCTTCATTGGTGTGTGACTGTGGCTGGGATCCCATTGGTTGGTGTGGTATTGCCGTCATGTCCATGTACAGCGTAGTGTGCAGTGTGTCAGACATTCAGGAGTCTTGTTGAGTGGCCATGTGTGATGTGTTTCTGCACCTTGGTTCCCACCCACCACCCTGGAATAGTCATGGGTGCATGTACAATGTCACCAGTGCATGTGTGCTTCACTGCTGCACATTGTTGGAGGTCGAGGGGTGTGGTGTTGAGTGTGTGCAGATGAGAGTTGCTGCCCGGCTAGGCCCCTGCCTCCATGTTGGCCTTGGCTTACTGGCCATGCTGATTGATTTGTGCTTGTGTAGGTGTGATGGTAGTTTGTTGCTCAGGACACATGACTGTGGTTCACAGTGTGAACGACATTTAGCTTTGTCATCACAGTGGGATTGTAATGCAGCCCAGGGTCACCACATTGTGGGGGCCCTGGGGTAGTGCTGTGGTGTGTCTGTGTCTTGCTGTGTCAGTTGCTGTTCCTACGTGCCTGTGTGACATGTGTGATTTGTGCTCCTCTCATCTGACAATGCCTGCTTGCCCACATAGGGGATTTGGATCCATGAGTTACCTTTGTGTGGCACTGTATGCACATCTGTATGATTGGTATTCAGGTCTCCTCATTTGTTGTGTGGTTGCCTGGGTACACTGGCACCCCCTCACCTGTTGTGTATGATGTGCAGTGTGGGTCTGCCTGTTTGTGTTTGTGCATCTGCACCACTGCATTGGCATATCTTGGGTGTGCCATTGGCTGTATGTAGTTTGGTGGGTTTCCCCTGCTGTCCCTGGGACTCCTAGGTCATCGGTCAGCACAATGATCATGGTTTGTGTGTCCCATTGCTGCCATGGTATGGTATCTGTTCACCTCACATCTGCAGTCTCCACAGGGTATCTGCATTTGTGTGCCCATTGGTGCAAATATGTGGGTCTGCATTCTGATGGTCACTTCTGTCATTGTGTCATTGATGAATGTTGACAGTGTCAGCCCTCATGGGTGTTGTTTGTCTGCACATGGCCAAAGGTATGTCTTATTTGCACTGCAGTATTTGGCTCACCCAATTTATGTTGCAATGGGACACATACACTACTTTGCCACTGATGTGTTTTTTGTTCTGTGACCAGGAATCATCCATGCAGTTTGGCAGTTGCAGCTCTTTCTTTGTCAACACTTACCTTTTGGTCACTGTGGTGATGGGGCGTTAGACCCCATTGCCACAATGTTCAGAATGTGCTTCAGCTATGGACCCCACACTTACCTTTTGGTCACTGTGATGATGGGGGTTTAGACCCCATTGCCACAATGTTCAAAAGGTGCTTCAGCTATGGACCCCACACTTACCTTTTGGTCACTGTGATGATGGGGGTTTAGACCCCATTGCCACAATGTTCAATATTTGCTTCAGCTATGGACCCCACACTTACATTTTGGTCACTGTGGTGATGGGGCGTTAGACCCCATTGCCACAATGTTCAGAATGTGCTTCAGCTATGGACCCCACACTTACCTTTTGGTCACTGTGATGATGGGGGTTTGGACCCCATTGCCACAATGGTCATGGCCTGCTTGCATTGTGGGGGCCACACACATATATGTGTGGCACATGTGCTAGGGGGTCACATTGTATGTTCAAAGTCATGTTCAGTGTTGTAGGCATTTGACACAGTCTACACACGCTTGTCATGGTGTTGGGGGGATGTCTTTTCTTGCATTCCCTAGGTTGTGGTGTGCTGGTTGTGTCATGCATTGTCCATCCTATGAGTGGGGGTGGTAGTGGTGGAAGGCATCCAGCCCCCCTGGGTGAGGGTGGTAGTAGTGGTAGGCATCCAGCCCCCTGGGTGAGGGTGGTAGTAGTGGTAGGCATCCAGCCCCCCTGGCTAAGGGTGGTAGTGGTGGTAGGCATCCAGCCCCCTGGCTAAGGGTGGTAGTAGTGGTAGGCATCCAGCCCCCCTGGGTGAGGGTGGTAGTAGTGGTAGGCATCCAGCCCCCCTGACTAAGGGTGGTAGTAGTGGTAGGCATCCAGCCCCCCTGGGTGAGGGTGGTAGTAGTGGTAGGCATCCAGCCCCCTGGGTGAGGGTGGTAGTAGTGGTAGGCATCCAGCCCCCCTGGGTGAGGGTGGTAGTAGTGGTAGGCATCCAGCCCCCCTGGCTGAGGGTGGTAGTAGTGGTAGGCATCCAGCCCCCCTGGCTGAGGGTGGTAGTAGTGGTAGGCATCCAGCCCCCTGGCTGAGGGTGGTAGTAGTGGTAGGCATCCAGCCCCCTGGCTGAGGGTGGTAGTAGTGGTAGGCATCCAGCCCCCTGGGTGAGGGTGGTAGTAGTGGTAGGTATCCAGCCCCCCTGGGTGAGGGTGGTAGTAGTGGTAGGCATCCAGCCCCCTGGCTGAGGGTGGTAGTAGTGGTAGGCATCCAGCCCCCCTGCCTGAGGGTGGTAGTAGTTGTAGGCATCCAGCCCCCTGGGTGAGGGTGGTAGTAGTGGTAGGCATCCAGCCCCACCTGGGTGAGGGTGGTAGTAGTGGTAGGCATCCAGCCCCCTGGCTAAGGGTGGTAGTGGTGGTAGGCATCCAGCCCCCTGGCTAAGGGTGGTAGTAGTGGTAGGCATCCAGCCCCCTGGGTGAGGGTGGTAGTAGTGGTAGGCATCCAGCCCCCCTGGCTAAGGGTGGTGGTAGGCATCCAGCCCCCTGGCTGAGGGTGGTAGTAGTGGTAGGCATCCAGCCCCCCTGGGTGAGGGTGGTAGTAGTGGTAGGCATCCAGCCCCCTGGCTAAGGGTGGTAGTAGTGGTAGGCATCCAGCCCCCTGGGTGAGGGTGGTAGTAGTGGTAGGCATCCAGCCCCCCTGGGTGAGGGTGGTAGTAGTGGTAGGCATCCAGCCCCCTGGCTAAGGGTGGTGGTAGGCATCCAGCCCCCCTGGCTAAGGGTGGTAGTAGTGGTAGGCATCCAGCCCCCCTGGGTGAGGGTGGTAGTAGTGGTAGGCATCCAGCCCCCCTGGGTGAGGGTGGTAGTAGTGGTAGGCATCCAGCCCCCTGGCTAAGGGTGGTAGTGGTGGTAGGCATCCAGCCCCCCTGGCTAAGGGTGGTAGTAGTGGTAGGCATCCAGCCCCCTGGGTGAGGGTGGTAGTAGTGGTAGGCATCCAGCCCCCCTGGCTAAGGGTGGTGGTAGGCATCCAGCCCCCTGGCTGAGGGTGGTAGTAGTGGTAGGCATCCAGCCCCCCTGGGTGAGGGTGGTAGTAGTGGTAGGCATCCAGCCCCCTGGCTAAGGGTGGTAGTAGTGGTAGGCATCCAGCCCCCCTGGGTGAGGGTGGTAGTAGTGGTAGGCATCCAGCCCCCCTGGGTGAGGGTGGTAGTAGTGGTAGGCATCCAGCCCCCTGGCTAAGGGTGGTAGTAGTGGTAGGCATCCAGCCCCCCTGGCTGAGGGTGGTAGTAGTGGTAGGCATCCAGCCCCCCTGGCTGAGGGTGGTAGTAGTGGTAGGCATCCAGCCCCCCTGGGTGAGGGTGGTAGTAGTGGTAGGCATCCAGCCCCCCTGGGTGAGGGTGGTAGTAGTGGTAGGCATCCAGCCCCCCTGGCTAAGGGTGGTAGTGGTGGTAGGCATCCAGCCCCCCTGGCTAAGGGTGGTAGTAGTGGTAGGCATCCAGCCCCCTGGGTGAGGGTGGTAGTAGTGGTAGGCATCCAGCCCCCTGGCTAAGGGTGGTGGTAGGCATCCAGCCCCCTAGCTGAGGGTGGTAGTAGTGGTAGGCATCCAGCCCCCTGGGTGAGGGTGGTAGTAGTGGTAGGCATCCAGCCCCCTGGCTAAGGGTGGTAGTGGTGGTAGGCATCCAGCCCCCCTGGCTAAGGGTGGTAGTAGTGGTAGGCATCCAGCCCCCTGGGTGAGGGTGGTAGTAGTGGTAGGCATCCAGCCCCCCTGGCTAAGGGTGGTAGTAGTGGTAGGCATCCAGCCCCCCTGGGTGAGGATGGTAGTAGTGGTAGGCATCCAGCCCCCCCTGGGTGAGGGTGGTAGTAGTGGTAGGCATCCGGCACCCCCATGGCTAAGGGTGGTATTGGTGGTGGGCATCTAGCCCCACCCTGGCTAAGGGTGGTAGTGGTGGTGGGCATCTGGCACCACCCTGGCTAAGGGTGGTAGTAGTGGTAGGCATCCAGCCCCCCCTGGGTAGGGGTGGTGGTGCGCATTCAGGCCCCTGTGTGCATATGTGGCATTGGTGATGGGCATCCCGCCCCTATGGTGCTGCTGTTGCTGGTGTAAGTATATTCTGCATCCCTCTGTGTGTGTGTGATGTGTTGTGTACGTGTTGTATGTGTTTTGTGGTTGGTGTCTGACTTACCTTCTGCGCCGTACGCGTCCGTGCCTGTTCCGGTAGTAAATGTAGAATATTGGTATGATCGGGACGAAGGGATTCATGGGTTGGTTCGTGTCGTTCGTCCTTCTCGTTGCTTTGCGTCGTCCTCGTCGCTTCGCGTCGTCCTCGTCGCTGGCGTGTTCGTCTCGTAGCCGTGTATTGTGTTGTGGCGCGAATCGGAGCTTATGTGCGCCTCTCCCGGATGCTTTGACGTGCCGTGCATAGCGACGGGTTCGGCGCGTACGGGAAGCGCATCGTACTTGGTCGGCCGGACGGAGCTGCATTTTCCCTTCCGTGTGACTCGATTCAGCGTTTCCGGATTCGCCTCGGTCGGAGTACAGGACCTGGATTTGGTGAGTACGGCTCGGCCGGATTCTGTGCTGTTGTGCGCATCATACTTACTCGTTCGGTCTGCTGTACGGATCGGTCGGGAAACAGGCATTCGCATGGCTTTTTTCCCGACCGAATGGTATTGGGTGCGCCTCCGACCGAGATCGGTATCGGCCCCTAAATAAATACATGACTACAAATAGAACATAGAAAAAATTATGAGAAACCATCTCAGGAAAAAACGTGAAATAGCTCAAACAATGGGAAATAAAAGGTGATAAGACCTGAAGGGAGACGACACCTGAAATGAAAAACATGGGAAAAAGGAGAGAATTAATTCAATTATCATGAACTAGGAAAACATCAAATAAATAGATTATTACAACTTGACATGGGGAAAAAAAATGATACAGTTCTCAGGAAGAAGATGGTCCTGCAAAATCCATGGATTCTCCTCTACAATTGTCCAGAAAACGTTGAAGTAAAGCTGGATCTTCATATGTAGTGGTTTTATTTTTGTAAGTGACTTTGAAGATGCACGGATGTATCAAACCGAATTTGGCATTTAAATCTCGTAGTGCTGGTCGCATTGCAAGAAAGCTTTTCCTTCTATCCGCAGTGGGTTTGGCATAGTCCTGTGAGAAAAACAGTTGTGAACCTTGCCAGGAGATGCGACGCTTGATTTTAGCTGCCTGCAAGACTTTCAACAAATCAGTATATTCCAAGAAATAGAGTATGACCCCTCTCGGTTTAAGCTGATATGAAGAGGCAGAGGGAGGATGTCCCAATCTGTGAGCTCTTTGTATGTTCAAGGGAGGAGAAACTGGAATATCAAGCAGTTGTGGTATAAAAGATTGAAAGAAGACTATAGGATGAGATCCTTCCAAACCTTCGGAAAGGCCATAAATACGCAGATTATTACGCCTGCTGCGATTTTCGAGGTTTTCAACCTGTTTCTGATGTTGCAAGATTTCAGCTTTCATAGGGGGGATTTGTTGTGAGGAGACCTGCAATGAGTCAACTTGATTCTCCACAGAAGTAAGTTTGGTTTGAAGTGAGAGCCAGTTATCTTCCAAGCTTTGTAGGCGAGTATTCGTTTCAGTCATATACGGCTTAAGGGCACGTATTTCATCCAAAAGCAGCTCTATTGAGAGAGGTGGAGGAGAGACAGTAGGCGTAGGAGGGTCCTTTTTGACTCTCTTAGTGGAGGATGTTGATGATGAAGTAGTTGGTTTAGGTGTAATCTTGAAGTTGAGTTGGGCTGAAGGAGGTTCAGAAACGGGTGTAGGAGAAGGTATTGTTGACAAAGGTTCGGTGAGATGAGGCATATTTGTTTGCGCGGAGTCTTCCTTGTCATCCTGTAGAACAGAAAAGGAGTTGGAGGTAGGCAGCATGGCGGATTTAGAACGGGGGTAGACAAATTGGGTGAAATGTTGCCGCGTCCCCTCTGATTCTGCCCATAGACATGAGAGGAATAAGAAGGTAAGAATTGTAGAGTAGAACGTTGGCAGCTCCCAATGGGAGAGTGTTGATACTTCAAAAACGACCAAAGTAGAATTAGAAATGTTATTTAAGAATTAGTAGTCAAGTTGTAGGAAATCTTCCAGCAATTAGGAAAGAGTTAGTATGGATCACAAGGTGGAAGGAGTGACGCAGAAATAAAATTCGTTAGGACAAAATCCGCAAACAGAATGAGAAACCCCCTTCCAATATTTCAAAGATAAAGCATGTCCATAGGAAATGACACACATATGAGGAGAAATTGCAGCAGTAAATGCTAGAAAAACCACAAGATGGCAGGCACCTTCTTCCAAAATATCAAAGATAAAACATTTCCATGAAAAATTGATATTTGTATGAAGAAAAATAACAGCAGCAGTTAGATTCTAGAGATAAACCACAAGATGGCAGTCACAAGTCAGTCAGAAAAAACGAAACTGCAGAACAGGGCAGGTTTCTAAAAAGTAAAAAGAAGAAATGCTGCAAGTAAAAAGTAAAAAGGTGCCGATCCATAAGATACACATTCCTTTTATGTTATCATAATCTGAAGAGAAGACCTTTCTGAGGAGGAAACTGGAGAAAGGTAAATGCGGTCCATTCACGGAGCACTCCACACACCAGAAACCGAAAAAATGAGGAAAATGGTCCCAATATCGTGAAGTGAAAAGAGACCTCTTTAAGTAGTGAAGTATACCAAAAAACTGAAGTAATTTGAGGAAAGCGGCATTTCAAAAGGCTGGTGATCGCTATATGCAGTGAAAGACACGGAGAGCGCAAAATGGCGGTCGCGGTCTTTTCACTCAGCGCGCCGCATATTCTAAAGCAGAGTTCGAAGTGATTGCGGGCTTACCGCAGCAAAAACGAAGATATCCCTGGATTCAGCAGAGGTTCCGACGGTCCAATCTCTTAATTAAAATGTCCCACGAAGCTCCTCCATCGTAAACTCTATCGGCGTCCTCGATAACGACCCGGAGCAGTATTAGCTGGCCGCCATCTTCGTCGGCGCTCAAGCCACGCCCCCAGTATTGTTTTTTAAACAGGTGCAATGATGGTAACCTCGTAACAGCTTGAAATAAAATTCCAGGACAGGCTCTAGGTATACCAGTGCAGCTGCTGCTTTGCCAATGTGTAGTTGCTCTCAATACAGAGACCTATCCATTGAGCGATGGTCTGTTTTGGCACCACCTTGACCTTCTTTACACCAGAGAATGCCATCAGCTGGTCGTCCACGTGGTGTTCCTTGGTATGATCGATGTAAAAGCTCAGTGCAATCTTGGGGTTCCAAGTGATGAAGTCCCTCTTCCTTCTTCCTCTTTCAAGGGATGAGGCAGAACAAAGATGGCCAAAGAGTGATGTGTTCTCCAACATGAAAAGGAATCACCACCTTTGGTAAGAATGCCGCTCAGGTCAGTAACAACAGCTTGTCCTGGGAAAAAAGTGGCATAGGGAGTGTACGAGGCTGGCTTAGTATATGGGGCACACTTATTTAAGTGATGCACCTTGCACTATTCCAGGCAACCCTTAATGGGGATTTTAGTGGTCTTTGATAACTATAGAAAGCTCTCAAAGTGGTAGCTGTGGAGAGCAGCCTTCGGGCTTATCTTGAAGGAGTGTTAAGCAGCTTGTTTTACCAGTTTAATCATGTAGTGTAGGTTAAACGAAAAAGAACCACACAGTATTCATATAAAAATACTTCTATTTATTACACAACACTCACTAACACATTGGTATATATGGCCTACCCGGAGATATTAACACCATACACATAAGGTAAGTAGCACAAAATACAGTGGTCTCCAGGGGGGAACCAAACCATATATTAAGAAAGTGGAATGCGAACTGCAAAAGAGGACAGGACTTGAATCAGAAGACCCAGAGGAGCTGAGGACACAATGAATCACCCAAGGTAAGTACCCAGGAAGCCCACGGATTATGTGTGCAGAGTGGGAACACAGCTGCGTGCCCAATGGAAGTCAATGGATAAGTTGCGGTTGCAGTTTTACAGAAGAAGGACCCATCCCAGAGGACCCCTAAGAATTTCCTTGGAGGATGGAAGGTTGGAGAGCCACCCCACTGGTAGGTGCCTGGGAGACCAGGTTACCTACACAAGGGAAGCCAGGTGCACAGCTGTGAAGAGACATCGGAAACCTCTGTAGATGGCAATGGGAGACGGGGAGAAAAGTGCCTCTGGAGAAGAAGGTAAAGAACTCCGGTGGAATCCAAGGGTGGATTCTGGAAGTGAAGAACCTGCAAGCAGAGGGGACAGAGTCTATGCCATTCAGGAGTGACCAGGAGGCATGGAAGAGCAATGCCCACTGATGTCAGATGGTTCAGACGAGTTGATGGTGACCTTGTTGCTGCAGCTGTGAGGATCAGGCGATGCTGAGGATGATCAGGAGCCATGCATGAGCTGTCCAACGTCGGGTGTCGATGACTAGGTGGCCGGTGTCTGACAGGAGCACCAACAAGCCTTGGTAGCCACAAGTGGCGTGGAGAATGAAAAAGGAGCAACGTTCGAACCAGCAAGGTCCAAGGGACTCACCAACAGCAGATGAGTCTAAGCAAGCCCCCAAGCAAGCAGGGGAGCCAACTGAAGCAGGAGAAGACCCTCAGGAGGACCAACAGGCCGAAGACATAGGAAGACCTCGAGCGGCTCACCAAGAAGGAAGGCCCACGATGCAGAGGATGCAGTGAGGATGCTGTACTTGGCAGGAAGAGATGCTGGAGGTTCTTGTAGCCTGAAGATCTCTGGAGTGCAGAGCTAACAAGCCTTGGCAATGGCAAGTCAACGTGGTGCACAGGGGTTCGGTCCCAGCAGTTCCGAAGAGGGATACTGGCCTCAAAATTGCAGAGAGGACAGGTCAGGCCTCGAGGGAGTTGCAAAACCACCACCTGTGTTGCTGAGCCTTTGGAAGTCCATGGGACGTCAGTAGCAGCAGACCGGTCAGCTTCATTGTGGTGCCTGCAAATGCAGGGGAGTGACTCCTTCACTCCAAGGGCGATTGCTTTTTTTATTTATTTTCTTTTTTTAAGCCAATAACAGATAATATACATTTATATTACACACACACAAACAAGAACAAAAACAAGAGGGGTCAAACCTTAACATTTTGTCGCCATAGAATTTCAGAAACATACAGAAAATGCAGAAAAGAAAGCAAAAACGGCAGAACCAAAAAGAGGAGAAAGAGCAGAAAGGAAAACAAGACACAAAAAGGGGATCCCTGAATAATATACAATGTTTAGGAGGTATATACAATCATGAGGTGCTTCTCTGAAATTATACAATCACAATAATCAATTACTTCATTGTTTCTATTTATAACATATATCTTTAAGCCTTTATATAACCCTTCTTAGATATCAGGGAATAAACGGGAAACACAAAAAAGCCAGGGCATGGCAAAAACCAAGGATGCAAATTTAAATCGAATTCGTCTTTAAATGGTCAACTAGCGCCCCCCAGATCTTAATACCCAACCTGCGTTTCTGTTGCCCTTTAAGGGCATAAAGGCTGTATTCCAGATTGCAAATGGCATATAGCCTGCCCCTCCACATTTCAAAAGATGGGGGTTCTTTTTGCCTCTAGAGTGATGCTATGCACAGTCTTGCCACCATCACGGCTATAAATATTAAGTACCTAAATGCATACATTCCCTGCGCAGCCGATGCATCCTCCTGAACTCCCAAGAGCATACCCATAGGTGTGATCACAATCTGTACCCCTGTCACCTCTGTCAAGAAAGCCTCCATCCATTTATCAGTTGTCTCAACTCTGGACATGCAAAAAACATATGCAAACTGTCGGCCTGATCCAACCCACAACGTGTGCATTTGCCCTTGTTTAGCCCCCCCCAGCATGCAATTTTAGCAGGTGTATAGTATAAATTAAACATAGTTTTATAATGTTGCGTTTTAAGACTGGAGGAGATCAGGAGCTTATCTGCCAGAGCAATTGAGTCTTGTAAAGTATTCCCTCCCTGGGATAATTTGGTGTTCCATTTAAGGTTCTGCATTTCCAGATCATCACTTTGTAATTCGTTGAGACTTTGATACAAAGTGCCGTTCCTTCCACGCCTCCTGATTACCTCCAATAGTTTACTTTTTTTAGCCAAGTTTGCTACAGATGCTTTTTTTAGTAGATAATCCCGAATCTGTAGATATTTTAAAAAGTCAGTTTTGGGGAGGTCATATTCGGATACCAACGAGGCGTACGCCTTCATACCACTGTTATCAACTAGATCACCCAAGGTCAAAATTCCTTTTCGTCTCCATCTAGCCATGATGATGTCAAAAAAAATAGCAGAAGGTAGTGCTAAGGAAGAGGTAGGCGTGTAAAAATTAAGTTTACTGATCTGTAAATGCTTGCGTATCTGCAGCCATGCTTTATGCGCAGCCAGAACCACCTTGAATCGTTTTTTTTTATAATAGCTAGGCTCCAGGTTTTGAAAGAAGCTCCTCTCTGCTTTTGAGCCCAACAGCATCTGAAAAATGTTCGGGACCTCTTCTGCCTTTACCTCTCCTTCCCCAACCAGTAGAATTCCCATTTGTTGAAGTAGGCATGCCCAATAATAAAATAGGAAATTAGGAACTACTCAACCCCCTCGAGATCGTGGTAAGGTCATATACTTCATTGCTCGCCGGGGTTTACCTTGCGCCCATAAGAAACTACTACAAATAGATTGAAGTTTCTGAAGTTGCTTCTCCGTGAGTTTCAGGGGGACAGATCTAAAATAGTACAGAACTTTGGGCAGAATATCCATTTTTAATACATTACGTCTTCCCACCATTGACAAATGTAGGCCTTCTATTCTATCCAAATGCCTTTTTATTTTCCGCACCAAGGGGTCCCAATTGGATAATACCATCTTATCCAGGCATGCATTAACGCGTACCCCCAAATATGTAGCCTCCTCTGTAACCTTAGGATCGCTAATGATTGCTTGCTCTGTGCATACTACTTGTGTTTAAGCTATATTTAATTTGAAGCCAGATCTTTTCCCAAATACGAGTGCTAGTTGTTCAATCTCTATCAAGGTCTTGGCTGGGTCTGGAGAGGTAACTGCAATATCATCTGCATACGCTAGTATATTAACCTCCATCCCAGGTCTCGCCAGCTGCGCATTTAAGCAATTTTCCAATAGGTTCAGAAATGGATTAATATAGAGGGCAAATAAAAAGGGGAGCAAGGACACCCTTGCCGGCTGCCCCTCGATATTGTGACTAAGTCAGACTCAAGCCCCAGCGCACATATTCTTGCCGTAGGAGATCTATACATGGCTTTAAGAGCTTGAATAAAACCAGGCCCAAAGCCTTGCCATCGCATAGTTACCCATAGAAATTCCCAAGAGACACGGTCAAACGCCTTCTCTGCGTCAAGTAGCACTACTCCGCAAGGCGCCTTTTGCACATTAGCGGATTCCAACATAGTGACTACCCTACTAATGTTATTGACCGTGCCTCTTCCTGGGATAAAACCATGCTGCCGGATGGATACTATGGGAGCTATCACTCGGGGAGAGTCGTGTTGCCAAAATTTTGGCATATATTTTCCCATCGCAATTTAAAAGTGAGATGGGTCTATATGACCCCGGAAGCGTGGATGGTTTATCTTTAAAAAAAAAAAATAATAATACTTGCTACATCCCATGAGGCTGGGGCATCCCCTTTCTGCGCCTCCTGAAAGACCGTAAGCATATCTGCTTGTATCTCGGGTAGAAAAGTTTTATAAAATTCAGGCGGGAGTTTGTTAGGCCCAGCAGCTTTCCCTGATGCTAAAGAGCCAACCGCCTCCACAAGCTCTTCCAGGGTTATAGGTTCCTCCAGAGATCTACGATCATCTGCGCTTAATATCTTCCTGTGTGGATCTTTATAGAAAGCTGTAGTTCTATCTTGGTTCTCATAATCCTCTGTGTATAACCCCTCTTAGAAGGCTCTAAAAACCTCCAAGATCTCTGGCGGCGTTTCTACAATTTTTCCCGCTATATGTTCAATTGCAGTAATTGCGTCTTTTACCTCTTTATATCTGATTTTCTTGGCCAAGCATCTTCCGGTCGATTCCCCATACTCATAACAATCCCTTCTAAAGTGCTGATATTTATTAGCATTATCCTTAGCCCATTCCCCATTTATCCTAGCCTTGCAGCGAGCTACCTCAGTTTGTGCTTGAGAGCTTTCTAAATTCCCCCGCAGAGCATATATTAAGGCATATTCAGCTTGCTGAAGATTATCATACAACCCCTGTATAAGCTGCCTCTGCTGCTTTTGAGCATACAATTCAAAACTCAGGATTTCCCCCTTGAGTCCTGCTTTTAAGGCATCCCACACAATGCCACATTTAGTGGAATTACGATTTATGGCAAGAAATTGATTTAGCCATTGTCGTATATGTCTGATAAATTGTTCATTAAGCAGCAGCTTCCGATCAAAAGAAAAGGTTCCCCGAGCTCGTACCACTCCTTGCATTTTAATTTTCAATAGCAGTGGGTTGTGATCCGAGGTGATTCTCAGATAGATCTGTATCTGTGCTTCTGCCAAAAGTATTTCTGTAACAAAAAAATAATCAAGCCTGGCTAACTTCTGATAGGGGCAAGAGTAATGCGTATATCCTGGATCCTATTGCTTTAATCTGGGCCAAACATCGGCCAGGCCGTGCTCATAGATAAGCTGCTGCAAAGCCTTAAAGACCTTGGGTTTCCGACCGTAGTATTTATCCCCAGTAATGCCCTGGGTGACTTCTTCAAGTTGAATGTTGAAATCCCCGCACAATATCAGAGGAGTTGCCCAAGAAGCTAACTCTGTATTCAGATACTCTAATATCTGGGCTTCATCGTGGTTAGATCCATACACAGAGCAAATTGTAAGTTTTTTGTTGGCAATAAAACATTCAACAATTGCCCAGTGACCACATTTATCTGCAAGGCTTTTCCCTACCGTTAAGGTGTTATTTTTGGCTAAAATAGCCACCCCTCTAGTTGTAGAGAGGCAAGATGGCGGACAATCTGATGGCCGAGTGAGCACTTGCAGCCTATCGCCCTCCTCAACTCCCCTACTCTTTGGACGCGATGCGGTGTAGGAGTAAAGACTAATGCCAGCTGTCGGAGTTTATATGGTGCACGGTGTTCAGCGGTGTGTAGTGTGAAATGCTTTGGACTTTACTCACGTTTCGTTCACCGGCGGTGTCCGGTCCTTGGACTGCGATCCCGTTTGTGCGGCTGGTGTGGTATTTCCCGCGAGGAACTCATCGATCCTTGCTTAAGAATTGGCGAGAAGCGGTTGGGGTAAGGATGCCCCAAAAGAGCGCTCGAGGAGCCAAGCTGCGCGGTGCCGGAGGCGCTACGATATCGATGAAGCTTACGGAAAACGCCCAAGAGAAACAACGACATGGAGCGGCTGCCGTTACAGGAAGTGATTCATGATCCGGTAACTGTCGGAATATGGGGCCTGGAAAGAAGACTACCCCCGCTATCTTTCTAGCGGCCAAGAAGGTAAAGGGTGCCAAGCGGGATGGACTCTCAACGGAAGAGGCAGTTGCTACCACGCACTTGGCAGAGTTGAGCCGTGGGAATGCAGGGGGTTCTGGCTGTTCTATGGAGGCAGCCATGACTTATGGAGGGCAGGGGAATAGCGATCCCTCACTGCATACCCCAGGGGGCTCTGATGGGTTACGGGGGCAAACTCCTCCATTACAGACAACACCGGAGACGGTATATGGTGCAAACTTGACAGAATCTGTAGTTGGTAATCCAGAGATGGATAAAGTAGATTACGACACGTTGCCAATGATAGATGTGAGAGATGTGAGCAAGTCTCTAGAGCTGCCAGAGGCTGATATGGGCGATCATTTTTTTTCGCTGTCTGACCACTCTAACTCATCAGAAGATGAGTTATTACAGATATTTGATGGCCCTTCAGGCTCACCAAATGGACGGTGGAGTGAGACCAGTAGCATCCACCAAGATGAAGAGACCCCGGTAAATCGGACTAGGATATCTGGCCCAGACACAGTACGAAAGAAAGCACCAACACTGATGTCCAGAGAGTCGACTGATGTAGTGACTGTCTCTATCCAAGAACAGCGTCTCGTTCCCAAGCTAGGCTCAGGTGCTGCCTCAGAGGGGGCGTTGAGACAAGATCAGCATAATCTGATAGAACACTCGGAAGATATCTCCTTGATTGTTATTTATGAGACAATTATGTCTCATAGGGAAGAAACCCGGGCAGAGAGCCAAAAAACACAAGGTGCATGTCGAAAGGTACAAAACTCACTTCGTCGAGTGGCCAAGTCCTGCTCTGAATTCGCTGAGAGGATTTCAGAAGCCGAGAACAGGATTTCTACTCTTGAGGACGAAATATCTGCTCAGAAGTGGCCACAGATGCTTTGGCAGCAAAAGACACACAATTGATGGACGGAATGCAGAACAAATCAAAACATTCACCCCCAGTCAAGAGATCTGGGTTAAATCCATCATTCTTTTGCTCACCATGCCACCCCAGTTTGGACCTGGCCATATGCAAATCAGTCTTGACCCTGTGCCTCATGGGAACAGTCCAGCCCGAACTGCTAAGCCAGGTCCTCCCTGGACCGGAAACAAGCATCCTAGGACCGGTTTCGGGGTTTCATCCCTCTTCAGCCAGGATAGCTTGAATCCAGTGGCACAGTGAGCCCGGGACCCACGTCTGGGCATACCCGGCGCACTTAGGGCGAGGAAGCAAAAGACACACAATTGATGGACGGAATGCAGAACAAATCAAAACATTCACCCCCAGTCAAGAGATCTGGGTTAAATCCATCATTCAGATGCTTTGGCAGCACAGCGGAGTGACATGGCATGGAAGCTCGAGGACATGGAAAATCGTCTTTGCCGCAACAACCTAAGAATTCTTGGTATACCTGAAGGTATCGAAGGCTCTGACCCGCGGAAGTTCATTGTGGGACTATTTACAGAAGCTTTCCCGGAACTGACGAATTGGGCTTGGTATATTGAGGTGCAACGGGCCCACCGGTTTCCCTTCCGGCATATCAACAACCCGGGGTCCAGCCAGTCGGCTTTACGACCTAGAGCAATACTCATTTGTTTGTCTAATTTTTTATCCAGACAGGCTCTCTATGACCTGGCCAGGCCAGATAGGAAGAGAAAGGGGAATGGGTTTGAGTTTTTTGTTCGCCCAGATTACTGTCTTCAAACAGTAGAAAAAAGGTGGCAACTTCGGCAGTTAATAACTCTATTTCAGGGTAAAGGAGCTCAAGCATTTCTCTTGAACCCAGCCAAACTTAAGATTATATATAAAGATAACACACGGTTTTTCACATCTGAGATCAAGGCCAAAGAATATCTGTATGACATTAAATCCTAAACTTAGGGAAGGGGGCAGTAGTAGATTAAACTACCTAGACTTTATCTAAAACGCAATATCGCTACATACCTATATCTCCAGTATGCTAGCCCTATATTATGTTATGCGTTAATCTTGTTTTTGCACTTAAAAGTAAATGCTGGGTTGGACCCGAATCGGTTTGTTTAATAGTACATTGGCTGGATGAATTGAGTGGAGTGGGGGGGGGGTCTGCGTTGGTGCAAGGCTCTCCATCATCCAAGACCTATGGGTCTTGTAGCCTCTATGGCAGGGTGGGCAGGGGGGTCTCTGCCAGCAGAAGAGACAGCAGGGTGGGCAAGGGGGGGGCACCTGGGAGGGGGGAGGCTGCTACAGGGGTTCAGGGGGTGAAAAATGGGGGAAAAAGCCAATAAATGAGTTTACGCAAACAAGAAGAAATGATGTAGTGTTTTGGGAGAGAGGGTGTTGTCTTTGTAGCTTTGAAGCAGGTTAATGACTGAATATATTGTCGATATGTTCATTTAATGTACGGGGTCTCAATGATAGGGCCAAGCGGCAAAGGGTGGCACAAGAAATCAGAATCATGTCCCCTGATGTGATTTGTCTCCAAGAGACACATATCCCTTGGACTAAACATAAGGTGTTATCAGAGGTAGGGTATAAGTTACTGGTGTGTACATCGCAAGGGAAGGGCGATTGCTTTTAGTGTCCTTGATGCCCACAGGTCTGCTGAAGATCCTGGAACACTTAAATTGACACCTGGGAACATTATATCCTAAGAGCGTCACACTATCTTTAACCTAGCCCTAAATCCGATAATATTAAATATTGGAAATTAGGATTCAGAGACTATTTTAATCCACCTACAACCCATGCCTACACTCACTTCGACCATTCTATCAACTCCACTTACAAACGTGTTGAGTCCACCCATGCTCATTCAGTGTTTGGGTGAGGGCCCAATGGGTTCATTGACAAAACATCGACACCCAAAACATCCCCATACCACAATATTGAGTCATAAATATAGATGTCAAAAATATCGACATCCTATATTTATAAAGGTAAGTAAAAAAATATTGGAAAAAATATCGATGACATAAATATAGATGTAAAAATATTGTTTTATATATATATATATATATATTCCCAACCAGATTCCAATAAGTCGCGCTCTCAGGATTCAAAGAAAGGATTGATTTATTGATCAAGAAAGTTCTCTTTCGAAACTCGTAACTTTGAGCAATAAATCAATCCTTTCTTTGTATCCTGAGAGCGCGATTTATTGGAATCTGGTTGGGAATAGTGACGCCGGTTCAGCTCTACCGGCATCTCGCGCCACCGAACCACGGGCGGATTTCCCAGGAGGAGCTCCCGGGATATTGTGTATATATATATATATATATATATATATATATATACACACAAGTTGCCACAAGTTCCATTCCAGGCAGCGCTCGTCACATCCGAGCGCCAAGGAACCGCAAAGCAGCGGCAGGACATCCCCGCGGCCAGGCCAGCCGCTAAATACAAAAACACAAGTTGCCACAAGTGAGGATATCGCACACGAAGAGGTAGCGCACACAGCCACCGGCAGCAGGTTTCTCAGCCAGCCCTCCAGTCCTCACAGCGTGACTACCAAATGCGTTTCGAGGATGTCCTCCTCTTGATCACTGGCTCATTCCAATTAGACAGGGAAAACAGATTAAAGTGGAAACAGCTTTTATTGAATGTACAGACCCGCCCATGTGGGCGTTAGCAAAACAGGACATCATGGTCTTTGTAGTGCAGCCCATCGTCGCCATGTCCAAGTTCCATACAAAACCCGATTGGGTACCGTTCTCCCACTTGGAATGTTCACTTATACAATGTCTACCCCAGTGGGCATGAAGACTGAAAGATCCGCTTCCAACCCTGCCAATATAAATCCAGCAGCTAGGCCCCCTTCATTCCAGGCAGCGGGTCTGTACATTCAATAAAAGCTGTTTCCACTTTAATCCGTTTTCCCTGTCTAATTGGAATGAGCCAGTGATCAAGAGGAGGACATCCTCGAAACGCGTTTGGCAGTCACGCTGTGAGGACTGGAGGGCTGGCTGAGAAACCTGCTGCCGGTGGCTGTGTGCGCTACCTCTTCGTGTGCGATATCCTCACTTGTGGCAACTTGTGTTTTTATATATATATATATATATAAAATAAAATAATAATTATTAAATATATTAAATAATAAACTTAATTAAAAAAAAAAATAGATTTAATATACATTTTAACAAAAATAACAAATGAACTTAATCTAAAAAAGTTAAACACACATATATAATAATTATATATCTTTACTGTAAAACAATTGATAAACTATTAATTTAAATTTATTTTATAATTTTAAAAATATATAAAAATGTAACAAATAAATATATATATAGATATATACCAATAACATAAGATTTATGTTAAAAAACCATTCTATTTTTAATTAAAACATTAAACTATTTAAAAATATTTAAACTTAAATTTCACACTCCAGTCAATGCAACAGTAGGGAAAGTGTTGCATAGCGGAGGGGTTAAAATTACTATTCCCACTCCAGTGAGTGCATTAGTAGGAAAAGTGTTGGATAGCGGAGGGGTAAAAATTACTATTCCCACTCCAGTGAGTGCAACAGTAGGGAAAGTGTTCGATAGCGGAGGGGTAAAATTACTATTCCCACTCCAATGAGTGCAACAGTAGGGAAAGTGTTGGATAGCTGAGGGGTAAAAATTACTATTCCCACTCCAGTGAGTGCAACAGTAGGGAAAGTGTTGGATAGCAGAGGGTAACATTTACTATTCCCACTCCAGTCAGTGAAACAGTAGGGAAAGTGTTGGATAGCGGAGGGGTAAAAATTACTATTCCCACTCCAGCCAGTCAACAGTAGGGAGAGTGTTGGATAGCGGAGGGATAAAATTTACTATTACCACTCCAGTGAGTGCAACAGTAGGGAAAGTGTTGGATGGGGGAGAGATAAAATGTATTATTCCCACTCCAGTCAGTGCATGTGTAGGGAAAGTGTTGGATAGCGGAGGGGTAAAAATTACTCTTCCCACTCCAGTCAGTGCAACGGTAGGGAAAGTGTTGGATAGCGGAGAGGTAAAAATTAATATTACTACTCCAGTGAGTGTAACAGTAGGGAAAGTGTTGGATAGCGGAGGGGTAAAAATTACTATTCCCACTCCAGTCAGTGAAACAGTAGGGAAAGTGTTGGATAGCGGAGGGGTAAAAATTACTATTCCCACTCCAGCCAGTGCAACAGTAGGGAGAGTGTTGGATAGCGGAGGGATAACATTTACTATTACCACTCCAGTGAGTGCAACAGTAGGGAAAGTGTTGGATGGGGGAGAGATAAAATGTATTATTCCCACTCCAGTCAGTGCAAGTGTAGGGAAAGTGTTGGATAGCGGAGGGGTAAAAATTACTCTTCCCACTCCAGTCAGTGCAATGGTAGGGAAAGTGTTGGATAGCGGAGAGGTAAAAATTTATATTCCTACTCCAGTGAGTGTAACAGTAGGGAAAGTGTTGGATAGCGGAGGGGTAAAAATTACTATTCCCACTCCAATGAGTGTTGGATAGCGGAGGGGTAAAAATTACTATTCCCACTCCAGTCAGTGCAACAGTAGGGAAAGTGTTGGATAGCGGAGGGGTAAAAATTACTATTCCCACTCCAGTCAGTGCAACAGTAGGGAAAGTGTTGGATAGCGGAGAGGTAAAAATTACTATTCCCACTCCAGTGAGTGTAACTGTAGGGAAAGTGTTGGATAGCGGAAGGATAAAAATTACTATTCCCACTACATTCAAATCAAAATTAAAAACAAACAAAATATCAATAAACAGAAAATATTTGAAAAACAAAATAAATTAAAAAAATATATAAATATTTTAAAAATTAAATACAAATATATTTAGTATTATAAATTAAAAAAATAAAACATATTATAATGTTAACTACATATCATAAATACCTACAAATATATCAAATAAAATATTAAAATATTTTTCAAACAAACAAATATTTTTAGTTACAAATTATTTATACACAAAAACATTGTTACATACATTTATTTTATTTACATCCTACCCTATAACATCACACAATTCACAACCCACATCTAAATTAAAAATAAAATGTACTTCCATAGTTAACATAATTATCAATTAATTAAATAATATTAATTAAAAAACAAATTAAAACACATAAAAATAAAGGGGCCGATTCTGATTCGGGCCGGAAATCTCTCCGACCGAGCCGGACCCGGAGAGATTTCCGACCGAATCGGACCTGTGCAGTCCGACCGAACGAGTACGATGCGCACGTATGCCATCGGACTCGAGTCGGTCGGACTCCCATTGAAGTCAATGGGAGCCTGTCGTACAACGCGTACGCGGGCTCCCATTGACTCAATGGGTGCGATGCGGACAAGTGCGCCCCTACAGCATGTACGCGGCGAAGCGATTCGCGCCGTACACGCACAGGTAGGGGGGACCCATGGGTCCCCCTGTGTGCGACTCGCGCGGCTACGCGTACAGGGGGTCCGACACGGACCCCCAAAGTATGGCTCCGACAGCTCTTTCGAGCCGGAGCTGCGCGGCTCGGTCGGACTGCTCGCGGCGCGCATCGTGACTTACCCGGCCGGGGAACGTCTCCATTGCGCGGTGCGAGTCGAGTCCGAGCGAGTCGGTCGGTGCGGTTAGACCCGGGAACGAGTCGGTCGGAGCGGTCGGGACGCCCGGACGAGTCGGTCGGCGAATACGCATCGTACTCGCTCGCCCGGACGCGCGTACGAATCGGTCGGGAAATAGGGCTCCGAATCCGATCCGGTTAAGCCGAATCCGATTCGGAGCCCTACCGGCCGAGATCAGAATCGGCCCCTAAGTAACTTCCCACCCTTTACCCCTATAAACCCCACAACCCACACCTAAAATAAATTACACAATTCCCATGTTTAATTTTCAATAATGAAATAATATTAATTAACAACTAATTATTAATTAATTTAAAAAAAATACTTCCCATCCTTTACCCCTATAAACCCCACAACCTGCACTTAAAAATAATTACACAATTTCCATATTTAATTGTCAATTGAATAATTAATATTAATTAACAACTAACTATTAATTAATTAAAAATAAATTACTTCCCACCCTTTACCCCTAGAAGCCCCACAACCCGCATCTAAAATTAATTAAAATTTTCATATTCAATTTTCAATTAATTAATTAATAATAATTGACAACTAATTATTAATTAATTAAAAATAAATTACTCCCCCTGTACCCTATATAAACCCCACAACCCGCACCTAAAATTAATTACACAATTTCAATATTTAATAAAAAATCACTAATTAAAAAACACTAATTAAAAAATCGATATTTTAAACAACTGTATTTTTTTCAAACGATATTATTGACTTTAATATTTTTAAAAACGATATTTCTTACCTTCAAATCGATATTCTTGACCACGATATTCTTGCTGTCGATATTTTTCACTGATGATATTTAGGACTCGATATTCCTGTAGTTCGTAATTTTCAACTCAATATTTTGTCTGCACACCGGCTCAATGATGAAGCATGCCACAGTGGTACCTGTGGGTGAGGACCCTAAAAATATATAAATATATATATTTATATATTTATACGCACAAAAAATATTGTTTCCAAAGGTAATTACTTACAACCACACAATACTGAAAATCTGAGAAATTGTGAGGTGAGCAGCGCTTTACCTGGATGCCTTGACTTACCAATCTCGGATACACTGAACACATGCACCCAATGAACTTTGGGTTTCCACTCTTTATGTGTATTTTCTATTGATAACTGGGAAGATGAGGGCATACCCATTGTAAAGACTTCTCACTCCTCCTTAGGTGTACGTAGATCCTGAAAGCACAGAAACAGACGACGAAGAAGACTTGAAAAACAGCGAGACCAGGAGCAGCAGGAGCCTTCCTTGGTGCAGTTTCCGTTCCAGGCAAAGTCCAGTGGAGTTCAAGTGTCTAGACGGTTGAAAAGTGACGTGGTTTCAGGTTTGAGTCTTGTCCCACGACGAATCTAAGGAACCACCCACAGGTAGGCCCATAAGTACCCTAGGAAAAGGGTTGGAACGACTCAGGAGAGGGACTGGACAAAGGTGAGGATACTACCATATCCTTTGTCTGGTTTCGCGTCATAGCGGGAGTCAAGGGCTCCCTGAACTGGTGCAAACTGGAGTATGCAAGGAGGGCACCAAATGTGCCCTTCAAAGCAGTCTGGTGGTGCTGGTAAGCGCCCTCACGCCAGACCATTACACTAAGGGGCCGATTACGATGGCGGACGGACTGGAGTCCGTCCGCTATCGTGGTGGAGACCGGGACCGTCCGCAATACATGCGGCGGTCCCGCACACCAAATCAGGATGCAACCGCCATCATGGCGGTCGCATCTTGCATTTTAACATTGCGGCGGGTGCTGCTGACAAAATGGCATGTTGTGCATTTCACTGCACTACGTGGCAGGCACCACACGGTGCCTGCCACTTGGTGCAGTGAAATGTTGGGGGTACCATGGGTACCCCCCCAGTGCACCCACACCTCCCCCCAACACAAGGGGGGCCCGCAACGGGCCCCCGAAACCAATCTCCACCAGCCTTTCAATGGCGGTTTATCTGCCATGGAAAGGTTGGCTGGAGACAGCATCGTGATCTGGCGGACGGTGCCTGCTAGGCACTGCCGCCATTTCATTGCTGCAGACCGCTCCGCCAGGCAATCGCAACGATTGCCTGTGGCGGTTCCGTGGCGGACGGTCTTTGCGTCCGCCGCGGTTGCAGTCTGGATCCCACCGCCATCGTAATCTGGCGGTGGGAAAATCGCGGTCGGATGTGGGAAGGACCGCCACTGCCGGGCTGGCGGTGACGGTCCTTCCGCAATCGTAATTGGCCCCTAAGCCCTGTCTGTGAGGTGGTCATACCTCCCTAAGACAGGGAACCTATTGTTCTACCTTCCCCTGCTTGAACTTGGCTCAGCAGCAGATGAGCAGAATTGTGTTTGTGGTCGGCAGCAGCACTAGCTAGCTTTCAGACCTTGAAAGGTTTTTACCAGGAGTACAGGGGATACTCCAAGGGAGCCACTCAGTACATGGGACCATACTTCCAATACTGGAATCAGTGTTGGGGTATGATTCCAACATGTTTGGTACCAAACATGACTGGTTTCAGTGCAGCCAATATATAGTTAGACATTTCGCATTGACTGATTTCCACTATATGTATTATAATGGCTGACCGCACTTACAAGCCTGGATAATCGACTCCGGGGTTTTTAGGGGTGTCCTGCTCATGCAGGGGCACTCTCACGCTTATAACCAAGCACCCTGCCCTCAGAACTGAAGAGCTGGCCATAGGGGTGACTTATAGGTTTTAAGTGCTGTGACCTCAGATATAAGAAAACTTATATCTGTTATGAGGAATATATGATGCTACTTAGCATGCTATTATTACGCATGCTTTTAGTGCAATGTTTTTACATCGCAACTACCATTACTTTGCATATTTTTTCTTCGCATACCATTACTACGCAAATCCATAAAGGAAATAAGATTTAGCTTTTACTGCGATTATAATTACATCGCAAACCACTACTTCGCTAACAAGGATAATTCATAATATTTTATAATAAAGAAACCTAACCCCTGGCACGGGATTGCGGGAAATAGGGGTTTTGGGTGGGGAGTAATTTAAAAGAGTACGCAATCGCGTCACGTTTTTCTTCTTCCGCTAATATTGATAAAAAGCGAATTAACTATTTCTATCCTTTCCCAAACGTAATCAATAAATGCATGTCCATAATTAAATTACTTTTATTAATATATAGTTACTTTTTTATAAAAAATCATATATCTAAACATACATATTTTTTTCTCTTTTTTAAAAGTTTCTTAATACCTTTTCTCCGCTTTTCACTAATTATCGTTTACATTTTATTAATTATACTTATCATTATACTTTTTAAAACTTACTTTTCTTCATTTTTAGTTAAAAAATCTTCTTACCTGTTACGCGTGATAACATGCTTCTTCTCCGCGCGACTTCCATCCGACGTATTACGTATTTTCGCTTTTGCGTCACTTCTTTAATCTTTCACTGTAATTAAAAAAGGACTAACTTTCCCATTGAGTCCTCTAGATTTTGAGAGGGGCACGACTGTGACTCCAGATCAGATCAGATTTGATGTGATTTCTTCTAGTAGCCATTCTCACCCAGTGATATTTTAATTTCTCTCTTTCCGCCGGTGGGAGCAATGCCACATTTGTATTTTTTCACTTGAAATAGCATAAGAGTTTTTTCCTCTTTATATAATGTTAGTTTAGCATGATTTTCTTTTTTTTTCAAATCTTTTTTTTTAAATATGGAACACATACAAATTTTGCAAATGAAGCACATTGCTCATATTTTCGTCTACATTCACTTCGCAAGTTCTACATGTCAATCTTGACAATACAGTAACATTTTGCAGTTGGAACAATGGCAAAACCTATCCTAATCAATAATACTTGCTTTCAGCCCGCCCATATAACGTGTCACAGATGCGCATCCCCCCACCCCTAAATGACATTCAGCCTACTTACGTATTAATACATCATTCTGAATATTAGTCTGTCCGTGCATATGTTAAGAAGTCCGGTCCAGTCATCCCACTCCCTCAGGCACAATACCGTTTCCGGATTGATAGTTTGAGGCTTGCTTATTTGCTGCTGTTTATGCCCTAAACGGACCCCATATATATCTAGGGCGGGAATTTGACGGCATGATACTGGCATACATAGTCACCAAACATTCTGGTACAGGGTGCGGACCAATATTGCGAGAGACATCTACTGGCACACTATGAGATAAAGCACATGCGAAATAAAATAATGTGATGTAAACGCTTTTGCGAAGTAAAAGCATGCTATGTAACAGCATGCGTAGTAAAGGAAAATGCGAACTAAAAAATGCGTAGTAAAAGCACATTGAAGTAATGCCCACATAGTAACGGTGCATTACCGTTATGAGAGGTGCAAGCACCAACTCACACAGGTTGCAATGACAGACCTGTAGTCACAGTTTCAGTGAACTCCCATGGGTGGCACAATAATTGCTGCAGCCCATGGGAAATCCCTGGTGTGCCTATGCCCTGACTAGCTTAGTACCATATACTAGGGGCTTACAAGGGTATGCCAATAGCCAATTGTGGGTGTACAAAAGTACTTACCATGGTCAATTTAGGGAGAAAGCACAGTAACTGGGGTCCTGATTAGCAGGATCCCAGTCAGCTAGGTCAAAAACACACTGACATCAGGCAAAAGTGGGGGTAACCATGCTAGAAGGATTCTATCTTCCTACATGGAGGCTTGACCGAGAGAGCCTGAATCTCACTCACACAGTGCACTGATCTAATCGCAACCAGAAATTTTCAAGGTGAGGAGGCACAATGGAGAAATGCTTTGGCTCAAAGGGGGTACACAGGAGGAAATTGAGGACCAAATTCAAGTCCCACGTGGCATCAAAAAGTGATTTGTTAGAAACATATGTTGCAAACCTTTTAGAAAACACATCACAATGGGAACTTTAACAGGGACAGTTGGTCCAGTAAACGTAAAAAGGCTAAAAGGGCCAACAAGTAACCTTTAGCAGTGTCCAAAGGAAGACCTTGCTGCGCAAAAGACACAACAAACATCTATACATCTGACAGTTTGGCTTGCAACATGCCCATCTGTTGGGTTCTGCACGAACCCACAAACTTATCCCAGCATACAGCTTATACTAATTTCGTGGATGGACATCTGGCTGCCAGGATCACATCAATGACTTCAGAAAGAAGGTAAAAGGAGATTGACTATTGCTGTGCAACTTGTACACATGGATTTGTGCAAGACCCTGCCCTGCTGTTGTGATAGAAGATCCTCCCTAAATGGCAGACTGATCGGAGAACAGATGCTCAGTCCCTAAAGTTCTCATTGCCACACTCTCCTGGCCCAATCTAGAACCACGAGAATGACTTGGGACCGGTTGTTTCTGATCTTCTTCAGTACTCTGTGCAGGAGAGTTAGTGGTGGGAAGGTGTACAAGAGTCCTGTGCTCTACCACATGTGGAATGCATCTCTGAGGGAGCCCCTTCTTGGGAACTCCTGCACACAGATGTGCTGACACTGTGCTACCTCTGTGGTTGTGGAGAGATCAAGCCAGGGTTCTCTCCATCACTGGAACATGCCCTGCGCCACCTCCGGGTGTAACTGTCATTCATAATACGCTAGGTGTTGGGCTGAGCTCATCCGCCTTGGTGTTAAAGATCCCGCCAGCTGGTGTGCCACCAGGGAAATGCCCTGACAACTTAGCCTGTTCCAGAGGCTCAGTGCCTCCTGACACAGAACCAAAGACACACCACGCTCTGCTTGTTACAGTACCACCTGTTGATGGTGTTGTCTTTGATAGTCTGTACCATCCTGCCTCTTTATAATCAGCAGGAAGGTCTTCAACACTAAGCAAATTGCCCATATCCCTAACAGATTTATGTGGAGGCAGAATTCTGCCAGAGACCAGATTCCTCTGATTTCCACCTCTCCCAGATTGCCTACCGAACCCAGTAGTGATAGATCCATCACCGCCATCAATTGTGGGCGGGGTAGGGAAAGGGGTCTGCCACTGGTCAACTTGCAGTCGAGCAGCAAGCACTGCAGATCTTTTGCAGTCTCCTTCAACCCCTGGATTGAATCTGAAAGTTCCCCTGGTGCTGGGTCCACTGAGACTTCAGACCCACTGCAGAGCCTGCATATGCTATCAGGCTTGCTTGGAAAACAGGGTGCCGGATGGAAGCAGGCCAAGAAGGCTCAGAGCCATCCTCACTGAGACCCAAGACAGACGCAGAAACATCAGGATCTTAGCCCGAATGTCCTGAACTTGTTGCTCCAAAAGAGCACTGTGTCGACAATGGCTCACATGAAGGGGAGCTTCTGCGGAGGAGTCAGGTGTGACTTTGGCAGGTTGAATGAGAAGCCTAACACTGTCAAGAGGTTTGCCGACGTCTGGTGGTGGTCTGAGACTGACTGTGGCGAGAGCACCTTCAATATCCAGTTGTCAAGGTTAAGGGTAGACTGGTACCATCACCCAGATGGGCAGGGACCATTACCTTTGTGAACAACTGAGGGGCACTAGTGAGGCCACAAGGGAGCACAGCAAACTGAAAATGCTTATGGCCCATCTTGAACAGCTGGTAGCACCTGTGAGCCTGCAGAACAAGGAAGTGAAAATAGGTGGCTTGCTAGTCCAATGCCACCATACAGAGTCTGGGATTCAGGGCAGAAAGAACCTGGGCCAGCATGAACATCATTAATTTGTCCTTAGGCAGGAAGACATTGAGAGTGCAAAGATTTAAAATAGGATGAAGGCCTCCATCCTTCTTCAGAACAATGGCGTAGCAGGAATAACACCCAGTCCCTACTTCCAATGCTGGTACCCTCTCTGTGACTGCTTTGGGCAAAAAAAAGCCTGCACTTCTTGGTGCAAAACGGACAGATGTACCTCTGTGAGATGTTCTGATATAGGTGGGAGGTTTGGTGAGTCAAAAAAGAATGACAGGGCATAACCCCATTGGTCATTTTAGAGGACCAACCTGCCAGATGTAATCCTCTGCATCCGCCAGAATCAATTTTACCATTGAATTGTTTGGAAGCAGAATTTCTCTGAGAAGATGCATTCCTTCCATTTTGAAATGGTGGTATAACACCCACTTGTTAAACTCCTTTATGTTGATCACTGGTCGATTTCCCTTATCTTTTTTCTTCACCAGTAATGCATGCTCAAAAACACCCCTGGGTGTAGAACTGTCTTGCGTACCGTCACCTAGACCATCAGGGCTAGTATCTCTTGGTCTATGAGGAGTGTGTCTGATTGAGAAAAAGACAGTAGGTTAGACCTCCATGTCTGAACTTGAGTTCCATAAAATTCCATTTGCAAGCCTGTCACTTTCTGCCGCTTGAGTGAGAATAGTGCCAACCTTCCACCCACTCTTAGCTGGAAAGAAGAGATACTCCTTAGCTGTTGTTCTGCTTGAGGAGCTGTGGGTGCCCTGGAAGGCTGCACTGCCATCTCGGCCTCTGTTGCTTCCCCGGGTGGAGAAGAATCACCCAAATTTCTTGTAGTGTTAACATTGCAAGGGTTTCTCAACTGGGACCTCTGGAAGGCTGGGAAGTAAGTGCTGCCAGTTGAGATCTCCACTACCTCTACTAGCCCCTCCGAAAACCTTTTGTCAGAAAATGTATCTCACGGACTGCTGTACATTATTCATTGAAAAGGTTGTAATAAATATACTCATTTCCTTAATAAATGGGTCCCAGAAGAGATACCCGTCTGCCATTCATCCGGCCTCAGTCGAGGCTAGTTCGCCCAGCTTGGGATTTATCGTAATCTATAGTGCCCAACCTCACTCAGTAGATAGAGTGCAGTTAGTGTTTCCAAAGAAACATAGGGGTCGATTCCGATTCGGGCCGGAAAACGTACCGACCGACTC
>CAWUFW010024638.1:0-57170 GCA_963921515.1 Calotriton arnoldi | reverse complement strand
AGGCACGGAAGATAAAAAAATAAATAAATAAAGAGGGGTGAAGCAAAAGGCTTAAAGAAGTGCTTGGATACACTATTTACAAATTTTCATTTTTTAGGTTTTTATAGTTTTAGTTTCATTTTAGAATCTTTTAAAAATGTTTTTTTTCTGATTTTTACAAAAGAAAATGGCAAAAGCAGATTTATTAGAGACTGGATATCAAAACCGAAGTTTTAAACGTAGATGTATTAATGCTTGCTTTATAAATGTTTTACTACTAATGTTGGTTTGGCTAACATTAATTATTGTTGTGCCTTATTTTATGTATCCTACTAAAATTAATAATACTAATAGTGTGACGAGTGAGAAAGTAGATGTGAATAATCTTAAAGAAGAACCACAAACTAATATGGAAACGATAACAAGTGATAATATATATCATCAAGATAACTTTATTAAGGATTTTTTGTTAAATGTCTTTACTAAACTCTAGTATGAGTACGTTGATACTATGGATGCGAGAGATTGTTATGTGTGCATGCAATTACCATTGTCTCTGTCTGGGGGAATGACCTATCATCACTTACCTTTAACATATGGTGTTTCATGTAATGTACTAACTAGCTTATTTTATGAGAGGGGTAATTTACAGTATTATTATTCCAATCTGGATTTGGTATTTCCTGAAATTCCAATCAGAAGGAATATGAATAAAGTAATTAGTGCTAGAAATGCTGAATTCATGGGAGATTTTTTTCATTCGACTAAAACAATAGATACTGTATATGCACACCGAAATAATTTAACCTACAAGTTGCGTCAGAGGGAGATTGAATTTATAGATTTAGTAGAAGATATAAGACAGAGTTTTAAGGAAAAAGCTGCTGAGCAAAAGTCTTGTGTACCTCCATGGGCTTTCAGAGAAGGTGATTATAAGAAGGGTGAGACATATGCTGCAATGACTCTGGATTGGCATCATATGGGAAAGCTTTGCTTACTTAGAATGAAAACTGACTACAATAACTATTTCATTGGTTCTAGTGAATGAGATCATGTTTTCTTAATTACGGGAGGTTGGGGAATGAGAGGAGGAACTGATCCTGTTTTCCCTGGACTTTCTTCTGACCCTGTGCCTACTGCCATTTTGCCTGTTGCCACCAGGCACGATCTGCGGGCCTTCTCTTCTGTGGATTTGTCTAGCTCTCTTAAAATCCTGAAGGGCTTGAAATCGGGTTCGCCCACGGACCCCTGCGCGGCTAGATTGTTAGCCGCAGTCGCGGAGATTATTAACCCCGAAGTTAATGCAATTATAAACGCCTCCCTTCGTGAGGCTCGGGTACCAGAGGCCTGGAAACAGGCAAAAATCCTTCCCCTCCTGAAAAGGCCCACTCTTGATCCCCTGATCCCAGGGAACTATCGCCCTATTTCCCTCCTGCCCAGTTTAGCAATAGTCTGTGAGAAGGTGGTGACCAGACAACTTACGGAGTTTGTTGAAGGGTCTGATGTTCTTCATCCAGCACAGTCTGGGTTTCGCTCCTCCTACAGCACAGAGACAGCGCTGGTGGAGATTTCCGAGGCCATTCGCGAGTGTTTAGATGCCGGTGGGAGAGCAGCATTGGTAATGCTTGACCTATCGGCGGCATTCGACACGGTCCCGCACTCACTGCTACTCGCCCGACTCACTGAGATTGGTGTCTCAGGCGCCGCCTGGGGCTGGCTGAGGTCCTTCCTTGAGGGGCGGACTCAACTGGTCTGGCTGCCGCCGGCCGCATCAACCCCGCAGCCAGTCACCACTGGTGTCCCGCAGGGGTCTTCCCTTAGCCCCCTTCTTTTTAACATCTACGTTACTCCTCTGGTCTATCTAGCCGAGGATTTGGGGGCTAAGGTGATAGCCTACGCAGACGACACCCAGCTTCTCTTTACCTGTGAAAAGGATGAGGATTCTGTATCCTTTGTTCAGCACTGCTTGTCTTCGGTTTTTGAGTGGCTTGCGGCCGCTCAACTCAAATGCAACGAAGACAAGTCAGAGATCCTACTCTACGGGTAATTCGCTACGGGCTTCAGAGCTACGATCTGGCCTCCTGGGTTCCCCCTACCAACCTCTAATGGAAAATCCGCAAAGAACGTGGGTGTGTGGTTTGAGGATAACCTCTCCTTCTCTGCTCAGGTAAAAAAGCTCTCAGGCAGCTGCTTTGGCCTTCTCAAAACGCTAAGGAGTTTTCTCCCTCTACTCCCTAGGCCTGCCAAAGAGACGGTTATCCGTGCCTTGATCCTTTCTCGATTGGACTACGCTAATGCGTTGTATGTGGGCATCCCTGGGTACTCCTTGAATAGACTCCAGGTCATTCAGAATGCGGCCGCCAGGCTGCTATTGGGAATCGCTAAGAGGAGCAGCGTGCGTGATCATCTCCGCCAATTCCACTGGCTTCCTGTGGCGGATCGGGTCAAATTTAAATCCCTGGTCATTGCCCATCGAGCCCTTTACGGTCTTGACCCCGCCTATTTACAGAAGCGGTTTTCCTTTTATGTCCTGCTGAGACAACTGCACTCATCAGCTCTTCTCCTAGCTAAAGTGCCCCGCTTCATCTGCCACAAGATGGATGGCTGTTCATTGGCCGTTAAGGCTGCCCAGGCTTGGAATGCCCTTCCGTTTCTATTGCGTAACACTCAAGACCAGTTAGCCTTCAAGAAACTTTTAAAAACTCACCTTTTTCCTTAATGATGGTGGTACAGTTCGGTGACTCGGGACACTCCTCGGAGTAGCTGTGCGCGTTATAAGAGTATATAACATAACATAACATATTATATGTGTGGTAAAAATGCCTATTATAGGTTGCCTGCACATTGGTATGGGTGTTGTTATATGGAAATTGGTTTTTCCCAAGGTATACCATTTGGATAAAATTCATGGAATCAATGAAAAGAAGGGTGAACTAACTCGTAGCAAAAGAGGAATTAGTGACGCAGAAATTGTGGGTGATATTTTCGAAGCATTGATACCTTCAGTTGGGGTAATTTTAAATTCACATAAAATTTGAAAATTGTCCACAGTGGTTGATTGTTTATCAACAGACACTGCTGGTGGGTTCTTAATGATTGATACTGAAATGGTTGCAATAAGATCTATGATCTTACAGAATAGACTTGCCCTTGATGTATTATTGGCTAAAGAGGGTGGAGTCTATAGCATGTTGAAAATTTAATAGGGCTGCACTTATATCCCTGACAAAAGTAAGAGCCTGGAGGGATATATTAAGAGTATCACACATTTGTAAGAAGATTCAACTGAACTGAAGGTTGATGGTGCTTGGGAGAGACTTGATAAGGGTTTCTCCTCAGTGGGAAATTGGTTTTCTGCTTTTGGTAATAGCTTATTAGGGAAAATACTAGCACCAATAGTTGCTGTGGCTATAGGGATACTAATGCTGGTATTAATATATAAATGTTTCAGATGTAAGAAACAAACATTAGATACTAAACAGAGAGCAAGAAAGAGAAAGAGAGAAGAAATAGAGCTAGAAGACAAAAGAGGAAATTATTATGAAATAGTAAAAGATATAGATGGGGTTATGTTGAAACAAAAGAGAACTACTGCCTTCTAAGTAGTATAATTGATGACAATTTGTATTATGGTTGGTTTTTTATGATGGCTTAAGTCGCCATCAAAGGGGGGATTGATGGAGCAGGGTTTTCGTGAAATAAAACCTGCTTGGATTGAACCCTCATTGTGTGAAAATACTAATCGAGTGATGTGCAAACTAAATGTAAAAAGCGAATGGGAAAAGACAAAAATTGCGCAAGCGCATGTTAAAGTGCTGTAGTAGACTTCAAATGCATGTGAAAATAGCAGACTAAAAGCTGCTAGTTTTATTTTACACTAAACTGAATCAAAAGAATAATCTTTTAAAGTGTGCATAGATAAAGCGAGAAAATATGCATCACATAGGGTGTTTTAACAGTATGACTTTATAAACAATAAATACCACTTATATTTGTCTTTCCTAGAAGTGTGATTTTTCTGCTCTGCAGAAAAAGCCTGAGAAGCACTTTTGAAATTAAAATGCTGTATTAGAAATGTAGAAGGGAAGAAAATTGTGAACTGCCCTTCGCAAGCCCTGTGTGTTTGCCAAGGTTGCATGGAGGAAACAAATTGAATAAAAGAATGGAACACTTCCTCAGTGAGCGGCGCATTGAAACAATCGAGGCACAAAAGTTGATACATGACTGAGATGGAGGAAGCGTACAAACTATGGAAGCTTGAAATTTGTATTTCCTTGGCTGGAAGTTGATAAATTAATAAACGAACAATGGATCTTTTTGCTAAATTGTCATGTCAAGAGTGGTGTGATTGAACACTCCCTGTTTTGACCAATAGAATGAAATGAAAATCTCGTGTTATGACACAATGTGGGTTGGACTTCAGAGAATTTAGAGTATAACTACAGGTACCCGGGTGGTGGGGTTATGAAGGCGTGATTTTCCTACTTTGAGAGAGGAGAGGGCTGTGTTGCTGTTTGCTAAATTCTATGGCCTGGCTGCTGTTCTGCTGAAACCTGACTTTAAAACTTTCCTCCTTAACTCTTCTTCATTGTTCTTGCTTACTCTCATGGCCAGAGGGTAGCTTTCCAAATTTCTTGAACTTGGGTTAGTATGATATTCTAAATTTGCATATTTGTTTTGCAAATGACTTATGTCTCTATTCTTTTGTCTCTACGCCTTTCCACTCACTCAGAGCGCTGCATTTGAGATGTACTTATGTCATTTTCCATTGATGTTTCTCTTGTATGGTGATTTATGATTCGAGCTGTATTGTACTTGATGAGCAATCACATTATTATAGATAAAACATTATTAACTCATAAATGAGTTTGTCTTTATTAATGTTATTGACTTGGCTATATGAAGAGTATACAATAGTTTACTTCTAGATCCAATATTACTTTGCCAAACCCTGATTACATAATAAAGATTGCATCGCCACAAACGGATAATACGAGGATGATATGGTAATGAAGATTTGGTAAGTTTGGTTTACACTCACCCAGCGTGAAAGGGACTTGTAGGGTATTGAATTGGGTCCAGGTGATGAAATTTATTCATCCAGTGGTTTTACAAAGACCAGAAGCACTCTGAATAATTCAATCATGCAAGGCTCAAGGAGACCTGCATGGTGGCCCTGGGGTCATGCATCTTGGAAAAGCCTCAGAAAATGGATTTTGTGATTGCCTTGCCATACATTTACAAAACGTATTGCAAAAAAGGATTGGACCGAGGTTGGGAAATTTATTAGATTATTAGATTTCTGTGCTATCACCTATCACGAGAAAATGACTACTTTTAGAAAGGCTCACACCCCAAAGACTTAAGAACACAATTGGACTTGGTGAAAAACAAAGGCGGAAGGGCCTACTCTCTGTATCTGCCAAGAAGGACTGAGTCCTTGTATCTTGCGTTCACTTGTACAAGTCTTGGAATTACTTTGCAAGGGTTACATCAGCTGTCCTTCTGTGGTCCAAGAGAACCTTGCATGCAAATTGTTCTTTTAGCTCGTATGCAAGAACGAAAATGATTGCTAAGGGTCATATTAGCTGACCACCTGTGGATCTAGCAGAGCCAGCAGATTAGTGGCAACTGTTAATTGTCCAGGAGCCTGTCTGGAATGAGTGTTTAGCTTGTCTCGTCTTATTCTCTGTGCTTCGTTCCTAGTTGTTTGAGAGCTCTAGTGGTAACCAGTAAGAAGATGTTCATAAACTTAAAACACTGGAGCTGCAATTTATAGGTGCCCTGCTTCAAGAGGGTGCATTTACGAAACCCAGGATACATCAATGATCTCTATGTTGGGTTTCTAGACATCCAGTTGGTACAGCTGCTGCACTTACAAAATACTGTAGTACACCTGATCTTGGGAACTGCAAAATTGGTTGTGTCCTCAATTTAGGAAGTCAGTCTAGGGTCTGGTGAAAGCTTAGATTGACTTCAACACGTTGGCTTTGATATACAAGTCTCTTGATTGCATGGCTACTTTGTACAATAAACAAAAAATAACAAATAACCATGCTCCGGATCCTTGCAATGAGTTAATCGTTTGCCTATAACAACCCTCTGAACAAAATGTAAACTACAGGGAACTGGAGATCCTCCTGCTTGGTCCTGGTCCATGGAACGCCATCACATTAGAAAGGAACGCTCGCTGCTATCCATTGGAAAAGCTTGGATTTTCTGAAAATGACTCATTGTTTTTATTCTCCTCAGAATCATTATTGTGTCAGTCCCTAGATATGATTTGGCTTTTCTTTAACATATTTATTGATTTTCAATATGAACTTTCACATTAGTTTATTACATATTACAACCGTTTGAATTATGTCATGCAAGGAATTCATCCGTATTCACCAGAGCACATTTCAAATTTCAATACGTGTCTGCTATTTATCATGCGGCGGAACGGTAAACACCATACTTTTATATTAAATAAAGCCAAACTGAGTTACAAACTATCTTGGATTTGGGGGCCGGTCAGGGAGATCAATTTAGTCTATACACATTTGTGTTGGTTTTCTCAAATATGGACTTAAATAATAGTGGTAAATTAAGTTGAGAGAGTCATTCATTACATCCTTCCACTTAGATTGTGCTCTTCACTTCTGCCCATTTCTCCTCCTCAGTTTTTCATTTTCACTATCTCAATTCCCCTGCAGTTTCCCAATACATCACTATTTGCATCTTCCATAAAAGAATGGCGAGATCCATAAATCTGCAAGTATTGTTAGTCTTTTAGAGCGAGGGAACAGGCCCAAATAGCAAATTTCCCGTTTTAAAAGATACTTTCTTCCAATAGTCTACGCAAACAGTTGGGTAAGAACTTTGCAGTATGCAAGCACCACGGGACATGTCCCTTACATATAATGGAATGTTGCTTCAGCATCTCTACATCTGAGGCAGGCCAGATCGAAGCCAGGGTAAATTTTACCAACTTTTTAAGGGCAAGTTTAGGTAAGTTCCATCAATAATACCAAACTGTTCCAGTGTAAAGCAGGCATTTCTAGATATTTTGGGTATGTGACTCTATATTAGGCACTCATCTTCTTCACGTATTTCTAACCGAATGTGAGTTGCCCTCTTCTCCTTAATCCCTTCCAGGGTGCACTTAGTCGTATCCAGAAGTGTCCAGCATAGTGGAGAGACACTGTCTTTTTTCCAGCTGTCTATGTGAGTATTTTTTTAAATAGTTTATGCATGGGGAAAGTTCTAGCTCCATCTCTTTCCATGCCTATTTCAAACTTTGCACTGTCGATCCACAGATTTAGAACTGGCAAGCAGAGACATCATATTCATGGAAAAAATCTTGAAAAGGCTTAATATCTCCCACTGTCTCACTCCACTAAGTTGAGTAGGCCAGTGCAGGTAAGTGTTTACATGTTAGAAAATGCTGCCTAATTGAAATGTGTTTCAGTTTGCATGACTAGGGCGGAATAAACTTACATTGATAGGGATTCATATTTGCATAATAATAGTGCGCGTTAATTTTATGAGTAAGTCTCTCTCTCTCCTTCGTCGTCGTCGTCCCCCCCCCCCCCCCCTCGTCCACTGATTACTGGCGCGGGCCGTACCCTTTAAAGGTGGACTCCAGGCTGCAGGGTAGCCGGGCCAAGTGGAAAGAAAAGGCTGCTGCAGCGTTTTGCTCCTGCACCCCTTGCGAGGCCCTGCCAGCGTTAAGGGACGGTGAGGAGCAAGGCAGGGCCCGTATAGTCCTGGTTGCTGGTCGCTGTTTACCCTGCGTCTTGGGTTTGTCTGCCATTACAAGGGTGGGCACCCGGGGAAGATTAACAGCTGATCTGTGCTTCCTTTAGGGGTGGCTCTTGGTCTGCAGAGGCGGCCGCCCTGGTGTGTTTACAGTTGCCTTTGGATTATTCCATGTGCGGCCGGGCGGGCACCTAGTGAGGTTTCCCTGCCAAAGTAGGAGGTGTAGGTGTCGTCCTCCTTGTGTGACACATACCTGGGGCGCATTTTTGACCTCAACTAGCTGGATGGGAAGGAGTTCTTGACGGAGGTCCTATGCGGCATTGCCACTGGCCTGAATTACCATATTGTCTCTAATAGGAGCGGGGAAGCTCCGAGACCCACACTTGTACAACCAATACCGTAGATTCACAAATAAGAGCGCAGGATACTGCCTCCTTGGTACTGTTTATGTCATTATTTAGTGGTAGTGATTCATATGCAGGGCCGGCGCTAGGCATGGGCAGCGTGGGCAGCTGCCCAGGGCCCCGCGCCTGCTCGCAGCCATGGGGCCTCGCACCTTTAAAGACATCAGAAGTTCCGAGGCCCAGGGGGCCCCTTGAGAGTTTATATTTTTCTTTTATGTCAATCTCCCCTGCTGGCCCGGCCGTCTCTGTGGGCCTAATGGCTGCATCAGCATGTTGATGACAGCAATCAGACAGGTAATTTGAGTGCCCTTGCCTGTGAAGTGGCCCTGCCCCTGTATGAATAAAAGACAGAATATCCTGCAGGGGCACAGCAAAGGATAGAGTGGCGATGGCGGCGCATCACAATGGAAGCTGCTCACCGAGGACAAGTGGAAAGGGAGCAGAGAGGGGAATAAAAGGGGCAAGACAAACGGAATACAGTGGGGGGAGCAGATAGGTGTGTGCACGGCATTGAGACAAGAGGTGCACACAGATGAGCAGAATCCGCATGCAAAAGTGGATGGAGCAGGGTTTAAAGTCTGCTGGGTCACTCAAGTCTTAGACCCGATTGTAAATTAAAATGGACATTGAAAAGGGGCCCTATATTCATGTCTTTAACTTTGCCTGCAAAAACATTGATCCAGTGTCTGCACAATGAATGAAAGTTCTGAAAAACAGGTGATGAGACGGGCCCGCTCTCCATTTTTGCCCTCACCCTCAGAGGGAAAAACAAATCTTAACTCTGCATCAGTGCCACCCTTCACTACCTTTAATGCAACTTCAGTGAGACTCGTTATAGTTCTTTCACAGTCTCATCATGTCAGAACTGGAGCATTTTCAATATTATATACAAGGAAGCTGTAGATGCTGCTTATTCATCTTATGCAACTAATAACCACTGACAAAGCCAATAGTACTGGCTTGTTCTAGGTGTAATTTTACTTGTTGTAATATTTATCTGGAGGCAATGACAGGTTTTTTCAACCCACTTAAAGCCCTGCTCTCAGGTCAGTATGTAGGCCGTTTTTTGGCTAGTTGTTGGCCTGCTTTATGGTCAAGTGAGCCGGTTTTTACTGTTGATTTTTATGATAATAAAGCAAACATTGCCTGCAGCAAACTCAAATCAGTGCAGTCCTTCCATACCTTACAAAAACTTATACAGCATGTGTTTACAAGTTGAAAACTGCGCTAGTTTGCAAACATGGGACACTTTTCTAGCTAACTAACTTCCTAATGGGGGCCCCTTTTATTTTGGTACAGAGGCCTATTTTCTGTCCCAGTCTGATGCTGCATGTTAGGCAGGGCCACTGGAATTATGCGATTGTGCGGTGGCGGCGATTTCTGCATAATTATGCATTCGACGCATTTGCCACATAATCCATCAGCTGCTGCATAATCTACAGATTTTAACAACAAAATTGCTTTCTATCTCAAACAGTTCAAAAGTTACTAAAAATGCAGCGACACATCTTGAAGCATGTGGGAAGGCCCTTTGAAAAGCTGGAATAGTCAACTTTCTGTTTCCCAATACTAAATTTGGGTGTTAAATTGTTACTAATGGGTTGCAACCAGTGCCCAAACAGTGTTACCAAGTTTAAAAATGGCAAAAAAAATGAAGTAATACTATTTCAAAATGTGACGGTGTGAGAAGTTGGCCTGGTATATGCTGTTCACTAATTAAAGTGGACACCTTGCACCAGGGCAAATCGACTCTTATGGTAGATAGGTTTAAGACAACCTTTTAAAGAAAGCTATCCTAGTGGTAGCTGTGGAGAGCAGCCTTCAGGCTAAGTCTCGGAGGAATGTAAAGCAGCTTGTTTTACCATATAATCTCTTGAATCACCAAATGAAAAGACACCACACAGGTATATATATCAAATATATATGTATTTATTTCTAAATAACTCTCTACTAATCTCTTTATGAGATTAGAAGACAAACATATGCACAAATCAACGTTTCACAATAAGTTAAGCACAAAATATGGCTGGGGCCCTAGGGGCGTACCAGACCATATACTAAGTAAGAGACTTAGAAACAACGACTTGCAAGGAGACAAGGCCTAAGGCCTTCAGAAGTGCTGGGGCCTCACGAAACCACCCAAGGCAGGTAAGTAAAGGACCCACGGGGGACGCGTGCAGTGTGGATACACAGGCGCGAATCGCCGTTAACTTCAATGGGGCAAGTCGCGGTTGGAAATAAAGAGTTTTAGGATACTTCGGGAGAACCTACAAGCAAGTCACTTACAGGGTAAGTAGATCTAGGGCCCACACCCACAGGAGCACCGTAGTGCTGGAGTTACCTCACCCAGGGAAGCCGGGTGCACAGGTGTCCTTTGGTGTCGGGTCGCGGCGTCGTTTTCAATGGCGAACAAAGAAGACTTGCTGCTTGCGGGAGCTGAAGAAGTGTCCGGTGGAATCCAAGCCTGGATTCTGAAGAAGGATGACCTGAAAGCAGAGGGGACAGTGTTCAAAGTCACTTGGCAGTGACCCGGGGCAAGGAAGATGGATGCCCACCGTCGTCGGTCGCTTCAGGTCGGTTGCAGGTGCCTTGACTCTTCAGCCACGTGGTCCAGGAGGCGTCGACGATGACCAGGAGCTGGATTCGGTGTGTTCCTCGACGTCTGCAGCTGACTGCGGTGTCGGCAACTCGATCGGAGCCAACAAGCCTTGGCAGCCGCAAGTCTCGGGGAGATGAAGAAAAGTCGATGGCGCAGACCAGCAAGGTCTGAGGGACTCACCCAGCGAGGGTAAGTCAGGGCAGGCCTGGAGCAACCAGGGGAGCCCTTTGGTTTCTTTAGGAAGTCTTCTGGGGACCCACAAGCCAGCGGGCAAGGGATCGCGAAGACACCTCGGGCGGAATCACTCAACAGGGGCCCACGGTCACTCGGGACGGTGTAGGCCTCTGATCTTCGGAGGGATTCCTGCTGGAGGTCGGGACCACACGTGGTCCAAAGCACAAGTTCGTAGAACGTTGTGAAGGGGTTGCACTCGACAATAGTGCACGGTACCCAGGGGTCGCGGTTCCTCGTTACTCGGGGGTCCACTTGCCTCAGCTTCGCTGGGGACTCACGATGGCCTGGGAGAGGTCAGGAAATCCACTTCTTGGGCTGCAGGGACTTCGGACTCCGGCGGGAGCGGCGTAGTTTGCGACCGTCGTTGTCGTTTTTGGTGCCTGCCAAGCAGGGGAGTCACTCCTTGACTCCAAGGGAGATTCTTCTGTCTTCCAAAGGTAGTGGAACGTCGAAGGGCCAGGATTCTTCTGTAGAGCGTCGTCCAGGGGTTATCTGCTTTGCAATGGCAAGGTTCCCCCTCTTATACTAAAAAGAGGGGAAGGACTAGCTCTATGACCCCACCTATGGGAGGGTCAAGGGAGGGGGTGGCTACACCCACTTCCCTTTGTCCAGTTTCGCGCCAGAGCAGGGGCAGGTAGCCCCTGAGCTGGTTTGAACTGGCATATGCACAGAGGAGCCTTCTGCTCCCCCAGTGCAGGACTTCAAAGCACTCTAAGAGTGCACCCACCCAGCCCCAATACACTAAACCCTGTCTGGAAGGTGGTTACACCTCCCTGTGACAGGATGCCTATTGTTGGGCTTCCTCCACTGCGAGTTTCGGTCATCAGCAGGAGGGCAGCCCAGTGTCTGTGACTGGTGGCATCCATTTTGTGATGCCAGGGCTCTTTAGGATTCTACCGCGTTTCCACAGCAGGTACATGTCTTATCCCTCTAGAAGGGTGGAATGCTACCCCCGCCGCCAAGATTGGCGGGGGGTAGTATTCCAAGATGTTTGACACCAAACACGACATGTTTTGATGCAGCCATTCCAAAGTTAGCATTTACCGCGAGGATATAATGCACTTAAATAGTATATGGTTTAACCGCATCCACAAACAGCACCAGAGAATAGACTCTGAGAGCTGCAGAGGGGCCCTGCTCAGGCAGAGGCACCCCCTCACATAGAAGCCAAGCACCCTGCCCTCAGGATTGATAGGGCCTGCCTTAGGGGTGACTGATAGGTTTATATGTGTGTGCAGGAGAGATATAGGAAACCTATATCTCAGTGAGGGGTGCTAGCACCACCTCACCCAGGCTGCAGTAGCAGGCCTGTGGTGTCAGATTTAGACTGCTTCCCAGGGGTGGCATAACACATGCTGCAGCCCCTGGTAGGCCTGTGAAGTACCTATGCCCTTGGCACCTAAGGTACCATATACTAGGGACTCATAAGGCACCACAGTATCCAATCACTAGTGCACCTAGAGTGCACTCCATGTCGTTTAGAGAGAGCAGATAGACTGGGGCCCTGAATAGCAGGGTCCCAGTCCAACTAAGTCATAAACCAGCAAAACACCATAAAAAAGTGGGGGCAACCATATAGTCAGATTCCACCTTCCTACATAACCCCCCCCCAAACGAAAGGAGATAAGGCTAACCTTGGCCAGTTGAGCCTTTATTGACTAAGTGGCCATATAAGGAAGCACCTGCACTAGCATGGTTGCCCCCTGTCTTATGGTCCACTAAGCAATCCCTCACCCTAAGGGTATGAGAGGGTCTCCACCATGGGGAATCACTACCTGTGGTGTGCTTTGGTAAAGTACCAGGCTGGTGAGGTGACTGAGTGGTACTCTGCTCTAAGGGTCAACCTTTGACTGCCTACAGCCGGGGGTTGGGTCCCTTTGGGTGGAACACTGGAGGGACATGGCATGTTTGGAACCTTTTGGTCCCAGGTTTGCCCTTGCCTAACAGAGTCCTTCTGGGGAGGTCCCTACATAAAGGTATGGGGGATCCCTCAGTGGGTTGAGGAATTTCTACCTGGCTAGGGCTACTAGCCTGGGTGCCCCTAATCTGCTGATGGGGGGTTCCTCTGGACAGGGGGCCCTGGGGGTCCACTGACCTCCCTGACCTCTGCAGCCCTGGGCTGACTGAGGCAGGGTAGAGAGGGGCAGGTTACCTGCTCCAGACTGGGTACCACCTTGTAAGGGTCCTCTGCCATCAGGGGGTGGCCAGGCCAGGCCTGACTACCTCTGTGGCAGTTCCTTCACTAGGGGTAGGGTCAGTTCCCTGAGGAGGCTGACCCTTACCTACTGTCTGGAGGGAAGAAGACTTTTCTTCAACCCTTGTGCTCTCTTCTGGGGAGAGTGGGCCATTCTTCCAGGCTCCATCTCTCCAAAATCTTGGGCTGGGGCTGTGGCCATCACAGCCCCACTAACCTTTACAGGGACACCCAACATCTTCAGATGGGTTTGGTGTTCAATTTCAGCCCAGGCTGAAATTTCCAGATCATTGCCCATCAGGCAATCTACAGGTAAGGTTGGGGACACTGCCACTCTCTTTGGGCCTGTGACCCCTCCCAGCTGAGATTGACTATGGCCATGGGGTGATCTGTTCTGACACCATCAATGTTGGTCACCTGGTATTTAAACTCAGGTAAAAGCTGGTGAGGGGGACTAGTTTCCCTGCCACCATGGTGACACTAGCCCCTGTGTCCCTAAATGCCACAGCTTTCTGACCATTAATTATTGGCTCCAGTCTGTACCTGCCCAATGCTATGGGACCCATGGTAAAGGTGGCATATCCTACACCACCATCAGAATCTGAGGAGTCTGTTGAGGGGGTCCTGTCTAAACTAGGGCCCACCTCTGTTCCTCTTGCAAAAGCACCTAACTTTTGGGTGCACTACTCCCAACTGGAGGATTACTACTGGTAGTACCAGGAGGGGTGGTAGTAGTTGTTGGAGGAACATGTTCTTTATTGCCAATCCTGGGACAACTGGGATCAGATTTCCAGTGCCCAGGCTTTTTACAGACATGGCAATAGGGTTTCTTTTCAGGAGAGGAAGGAGTTTGGGACCCACCCCCAGAAGAGGAATTTTGGGGCCCTGTAGTGGACTTATCCTTGGATTTATCCCCACCTTTCTCTTGGGACTTGGTAGAATCTTTCTTGTGGTCACCACCCTGATTCTTAGGCCTTACTCTGGTTCTGACCCATTTGTCTGCCTTCTTTCCCAATTCTTGGGGAGAGGTCAGATCAGAGTCCACCAGGTACTGGTGTAAAAGCTGGTTTTGACAATTATTAAGGATCTGTTCTCTCATCATTAGATTATAAAATCCTTTGAAATCAGTAACCCTACTGCCAACCAGCCAACCCTCCAGAGCCTTGGATGCACAATCTACAAAGTCTGTCCAGTCCTGAGTCTGTGCCTTCTGGGTATCTCTGAACTTCAACCTGTACTCCTCAGTGGTTAAGCCAAACCCATCTATCAGTGCACTCTTCAGGACCTCATAATCATTAGCATCCTCCTCTCTAACAGTGAGGAGCTTGTCTCTTCCTTTATCTGAAAAGGAGAGCCACAAGATTGCTGCCCACTGCTTTTGGGGGACCTGCTGTACTCTACAGGCCCTCTCCATAGCAGTTATCCACTTGTGGATATCATCCCCACTCTGGTAGGGAGGAACAACCTTGCTCAGGTTCCTATGGTCAGGAATATATTCTCTGCCTCTAGGGACACTGTTGCTGCCACCAGGGGGTTCTAAACCCTCCCTTCTGGAAGCTCTCTGGATCTCCAGGGCTTCTCTATCCAGTGCCAACTGCTTGGTTCTGAGGGCCACTTTGGCTTCCTCATACTGGAGCAGTTTGCACCTTCTCTCAGAGGAGGTCTCTCTTAAGTTAAAGTATGAGCTCCTCTCTTGGACAAATTCTCTGCCAGAGTGATAAGAGTGCTCAGATTCCCTGGAAGGGGATCTGTGCCTCTCATCCACTCTGCCAGTTCTCTTAGGGAGAACTCCTCTGTCCTGTTCAGGCTCCTTGAAGCCTGGCCCTTCAACCACAGAGTCTTGGTCATTCGGATTGTCCTCATCTGACCCAGATACTATGATTGACCCACCCACTGATTCAGACCCCTTAGCTCCTAGAGCCAATCTAAGGTCATCTGCTGTCAGCAGATCTATCAGGTGTAGTGTTGAGGGACTCTGTCCTAGTCTCAGGTGTCTGTCAACACACATGGCTCTCAAGTCAGAGAAAGCCATGTCCTTATACTGAGGCTGAGTGGATCCACTGGGCCCACCCTTTAAGGACATTCTAGTGTTGTGCAGTGTTGTACTACCTACACTAGTTTGTGGCCTACTGATCCTAGCTTGAGCTGTGGAAAGGGTGTGCTATCCCTTGGAACACAGCTCTAAGTTCAGTAGAACTTATTGATACTAAGCTTGACTTTATATGTACCTTGAGTACCTATAATGGTTTTCAGTTAGTAATTCAAATAGAGATTTTCTGGTAAAACAATGGCAAGCTGGAATCCCACACGCTGCCCACCAATGTGAGAAGTTGGCCTGGTATATGCTGTTCACTAATTAAAGTGGACACCTTGCACCAGGGCAAATCGACTCTTATGGTAGATAGGTTTAAGACAACCTTTTAAAGAAAGCTATCCTAGTGGTAGCTGTGGAGAGCAGCCTTCAGGCTAAGTCTCGGAGGAATGTAAAGCAGCTTGTTTTACCATATAATCTCTTGAATCACCAAATGAAAAGACACCACACAGGTATATATATCAAATATATATGTATTTATTTCTAAATAACTCTCTACTAATCTCTTTATGAGATTAGAAGACAAACATATGCACAAATCAACGTTTCACAATAAGTTAAGCACAAAATATGGCTGGGGCCCTAGGGGCGTACCAGACCATATACTAAGTAAGAGACTTAGAAACAACGACTTGCAAGGAGACAAGGCCTAAGGCCTTCAGAAGTGCTGGGGCCTCACGAAACCACCCAAGGCAGGTAAGTAAAGGACCCACGGGGGACGCGTGCAGTGTGGATACACAGGCGCGAATCGCCGTTAACTTCAATGGGGCAAGTCGCGGTTGGAAATAAAGAGTTTTAGGATACTTCGGGAGAACCTACAAGCAAGTCACTTACAGGGTAAGTAGATCTAGGGCCCACACCCACAGGAGCACCGTAGTGCTGGAGTTACCTCACCCAGGGAAGCCGGGTGCACAGGTGTCCTTTGGTGTCGGGTCGCGGCGTCGTTTTCAATGGCGAACAAAGAAGACTTGCTGCTTGCGGGAGCTGAAGAAGTGTCCGGTGGAATCCAAGCCTGGATTCTGAAGAAGGATGACCTGAAAGCAGAGGGGACAGTGTTCAAAGTCACTTGGCAGTGACCCGGGGCAAGGAAGATGGATGCCCACCGTCGTCGGTCGCTTCAGGTCGGTTGCAGGTGCCTTGACTCTTCAGCCACGTGGTCCAGGAGGCGTCGACGATGACCAGGAGCTGGATTCGGTGTGTTCCTCGACGTCTGCAGCTGACTGCGGTGTCGGCAACTCGATCGGAGCCAACAAGCCTTGGCAGCCGCAAGTCTCGGGGAGATGAAGAAAAGTCGATGGCGCAGACCAGCAAGGTCTGAGGGACTCACCCAGCGAGGGTAAGTCAGGGCAGGCCTGGAGCAACCAGGGGAGCCCTTTGGTTTCTTTAGGAAGTCTTCTGGGGACCCACAAGCCAGCGGGCAAGGGATCGCGAAGACACCTCAGGCGGAATCACTCAACAGGGGCCCACGGTCACTCGGGACGGTGTAGGCCTCTGATCTTCGGAGGGATTCCTGCTGGAGGTCGGGACCACACGTGGTCCAAAGCACAAGTTCGTAGAACGTTGTGAAGGGGTTGCACTCGACAATAGTGCACGGTACCCAGGGGTCGCGGTTCCTCGTTACTCGGGGGGTCCACTTGCCTCAGCTTCGCTGGGAACTCACGATGGCCTGGGAGAGGTCAGGAAATCCACTTCTTGGGCTGCAGGGACTTCGGACTCCGGCGGGAGCGGCGTAGTTTGCGACCGTCGTTGTCGTTTTTGGTGCCTGCCAAGCAGGGAGTCACTCCTTGACTCCAAGGGAGATTCTTCTGTCTTCCAAAGGTAGTGGAACGTCGAAGGGCCAGGATTCTTCTGTAGAGCGTCGTCCAGGGGTTATCTGCTTTGCAATGGCAAGGTTCCCCCTCTTATACTAAAAAGAGGGGAAGGACTAGCTCTATGACCCCACCTATGGGAGGGTCAAGGGAGGGGTGGCTACACCCACTTCCCTTTGTCCAGTTTCGCGCCAGAGCAGGGGCAGGTAGCCCCTGAGCTGGTTTGAACTGGCATATGCACAGAGGAGCCTTCTGCTCCCCCAGTGCAGGACTTCAAAGCACTCTAAGAGTGCACCCACCCAGCCCCAATACACTAAACCCTGTCTGGAAGGTGGTTACACCTCCCTGTGACAGGATGCCTATTGTTGGGCTTCCTCCACTGCGAGTTTCGGTCATCAGCAGGAGGGCAGCCCAGTGTCTGTGACTGGTGGCATCCATTTTGTGATGCCAGGGCTCTTTAGGATTCTACCGCGTTTCCACAGCAGGTACATGTCTTATCCCTCTAGAAGGGTGGAATGCTACCCCCGCCGCCAAGATTGGCGGGGGGTAGTATTCCAAGATGTTTGACACCAAACACGACATGTTTTGATGCAGCCATTCCAAAGTTAGCATTTACCGCGAGGATATAATGCACTTAAATAGTATATGGTTTAACCGCATCCACAAACAGCACCAGAGAATAGACTCTGAGAGCTGCAGAGGGGCCCTGCTCAGGCAGAGGCACCCCCTCACATAGAAGCCAAGCACCCTGCCCTCAGGATTGATAGGGCCTGCCTTAGGGGTGACTGATAGGTTTATATGTGTGTGCAGGAGAGATATAGGAAACCTATATCTCAGTGAGGGGTGCTAGCACCACCTCACCCAGGCTGCAGTAGCAGGCCTGTGGTGTCAGATTTAGACTGCTTCCCAGGGGTGGCATAACACATGCTGCAGCCCCTGGTAGGCCTGTGAAGTACCTATGCCCTTGGCACCTAAGGTACCATATACTAGGGACTCATAAGGCACCACAGTATCCAATCACTAGTGCACCTAGAGTGCACTCCATGTCGTTTAGAGAGAGCAGATAGACTGGGGCCCTGAATAGCAGGGTCCCAGTCCAACTAAGTCATAAACCAGCAAAACACCATAAAAAAAGTGGGGGCAACCATATAGTCAGATTCCACCTTCCTACAGACGGGTTATGCTGCATAATTTGCCTTTTCTTGCCACATAATTTACTCACCCTGCCACATAATTTAACCCTCTCCTGCCACATAATTCCAGTGGTCCTGCTGTTAGGGTAATCCATGGCAGTAATTTTGTTCCTGTTTATATTTCTCATGCTTTACTGAATCTTGCATTCCCCAAGAGTGCTAGCTATTTCCAGCATGTGTGTTTGTGTATTTTATTTCACAGCATATTACTCTTGGATGATGCACCCTTTGTACTGAGTCGCCTCCAGGTGTTTATAACAGGCTACAGTTGAGCACTTTGGAGTTGAGGCTGCAGGCAGTACAACTTTCACATTGTGCCTGTCTGTGGGTCAAAAAGGTGCTCAGATTACATGACCATTCAAAATATGGCCTCTCTGCAGAGCACAAAGAGCAATGGTCCTGCATTGCAGTTGTGATTCTATGCAAGTGTGTGTGAAGGAGCTACTTATTGTCAAAACAACAAGGTGACAGTGAAATCATTTATTGTAGTTACTCATTTAGCTTAAACTGCTAACAACCATTGGCAAAACCCAGTCGCGGCCGGCATGAGTCGGCCGCGGCTGCGTTTTGTCAATGGTTGTTAGCTGTTAACTGTGGGGGCGGGGGGTAATTTTAATTTAAAGGAAAAAAAATAACTTTCTTAGCCGGCCCGATCCGATCTTGCGTCGTATCTGCTTAGGAGCCCCACATGTTCCTATTCTGCCCGGGGCCCCACATATCCTAGGACCGGCCCTGCTCATATGTTTGCTCTACCCATCATGTGCTGCATTTTATGCCCTGATGTTCTAATATATATGTTGCTTTCCTTGTACTGTCAGGATAATGAGTATTAATTCAGAAGTTGCAGTTTGCATGTACTGTAATGGTGTTTTTCAGAACGAGTGCAACCTATAAGTCTTTATCTTATTGCACTAACTGTGATGTTTTCACAATTGCCTAGTTGTCAAAGTGATCATTGGCTTATGTGATTTTGGTCTATGCTTTATATGCATCACAGAAACTGATTTTTATATAATATTGTGTGGAGTCTCCTAATGTGGTGTATTTATTGTATCAGTTTTGTGAGTGTGTTGCGCAAACGCTTTACACATTGCCTTTGGGATAAGCCTGACTGCTTGTGCCAAGCTACCAGAGGGGTGAGCAGGGGTTATCTTGGGTGTATAATTCCCTTACTCTGACTAGAGTGGTAGGTTCTGCCAGGCTTAGGTTCATACCCTAGCCAAACAGAAACTCCATTTCTAACACAGGTATATGCAAATCAGTTGTGATCCTGCTCCAATGGGAGCAGTACAGCCTGAACTGTGCCAGAAGCTCTGATTCTTGGATGCATCTTTTGCACGTCTACTATGTGCTTTTAAGGGGTCTGGTGGCGTTCGCCTTGATGCTGCACTGCTTCCAGGTATCAGAGACCAATGTGAAGGCTCTGATTCCATGCCATGGAGAGTCTTGAATTAGAAATTGAAATGGACAGCCCGAGTTCTTAAGGCACAGGGGCTTTAAATAAAGGCTCCAGCTTCCATATTTTAGTACCACTTAGGAACTTTCATTATTTTTCAGCCCAATGTAAGATGGCCCCCTCTTGTAAATCTCTGAGATAAGACCAATCCAATATGGGGCCCATTCATGTTTCATCCTGTATCTTCCATTTCCTTCTTTTCCTTCCATATGAATGATACTTTTTCTATGAAGCTGCATTACAACTCAGATTTAGGGCCTTATTACGAGTTTGGCGGTTCGACTGCCCTAGGACTGCGTCTGCACCCGGCAGCAGGCCATGATACTGGTGGCCCGAAGACCGCCGCATTACAAGTTGACCATGGGGCCGACGGTGTGTAGGCGGGGATCAGGCAGTGGTGGTGAGGCTTTCTTACAAATATATTGATGCCTGTGTGTGCTGCTCAGCTGCAGATGTGTCAGATGCACACATATGTATGATATATGTGGAAAAATACCATAAACCCATTATTGGGGTTCAGGCCATATGTGGGCAGGTCTGGCAATGGGTATATGGTGCAAAAAGGACTCAACTGAAGTTCAATGCAAACCGGGTCGTAATCCTCGGGGTGAAAATCCTGCAGTGAAGGGGGGGCAATGGAGAAAGGGATCCATGTCAGAATCTGCCTGGAAGAAAAAGAAAGGGATGAATATGCACCCCAAATCCTTCGTCACCGCCACCTTGAAGTAGGCGGTTGGACCGACGCTGTCCTCTCGTGGATCAGGCAACTTGTAATGCACAAAGCAGCTTCCCTGTACTTCCCTATGGCGGCTGCCTTTCCTGGACCGCGAACCCAGCTGTCAGTAGTTTGCTGGTGGCCTTGGCAGTCCAAAGGCGGTCTTCGCAAAGCTGATCCGGCGGTCAGACCGCAGAGCTCACCATGCTCGGACTGCCAATATGGCAGTCCACAGGACCATCAAACTCGTAATAATGCCTTTAGTATTTTTGGGTGGGTTCTTTGCCCCTTAAGCCTATATATTTCCCTACTTCTCCCAAGTTCTGCTCCTGTCTTGTGACTACTCTTCAGTCCTGCTTCTAATTCAGTGCTGTCTAGTGAAAGCCTTGTCTGGTGCCCTTTTTTCTTGAAGAACTTTCTTCACTTTCCAGCTTGCGAAGACTTGTCCATCTCCTGGATGTTTTTGTGCTTGTGGCTTTTTTCTTCAGTTGTCTGACCCTTCCGAAGATGCTATCCTATATCGGTGAACATCCTTGTGTCAGCTCTGTGGCTTCAGGAAGGTATTGCTTTTATGTCTGGCACCCTAGGTCCAGAATCAGGAGAGTACATTTATTTTCATCCCCAGGCATTTTGTTTGCTGTGTACAAGAACATATTAAACTTCGTTATCAATTATTGTTTCAAGCTAGTAAACGGGACCATGAATCAGACCTTAATCGTTGCTCCCCTTGCATATGATAGAAAATGTGCAGCAAACAGCTGACACATCCATCTCTTCTGTAATCAGCTGTCTTCTTCCCAGATGAGGTGAAAGTTTTTTTTTAAATACAGGAAGCAGGATATACCCTGCTTCTTAATAAACATCTGTTTTGTATCTTTTCACAGCATTACTGATTACGGGAAACAACCATTACAACGCAGTCATTACAACACACTACATTTACAACGCAGTCATTACAACGCAACTGCCTTTACATCGCATGCCATTATAATGCAGCCATTACAACGCATGTCACTACAACGCATGCCATTACAACGCATGTCACTACAACGCATGCCATTACAATGCATTACCCCTACACTATCCAACACTTACCCTACTGTTGCACTCACTGGAGTGGGAATAGTAATTTTTACCCCTACACTATCCAACACTTACCCTACTGTTGCACTCACTGGAGTGGGAATAGTAATTTTACCACTACACTATCCAACACTTACCCTACTGTTGCGCTCACTGGAGTGGGAATAGTAATTTTTACCCCTACACTATCCAACACTTACCCTACTATCGCCCTAAAAGAATTATGTGTTGTAATGGTATGAGTTGTAGTGGTATGCGTTGTAATGGAATGCGTTGTAAATGTAGTTTCTAAAAATGCATTGTGGTGGCATGCGTTGTAAAATCATGTGTTGTAATGGATGTTGCAATGTAAAAACCACGTTGTAAAGGTATGCGTTGTAAATGTTTGCGTTGTAACGTGTCCTATTCCCGATTACCCAATGCATTCCACTTAAGGAGCTACAGCAGGCCTTGTCATCAAGAAAACATTTGCCCAACACTCAGATACTATTCTGTCTCAATTATCCCTCAAAGCCCTCTGTTCTGTACAGTAAGAAGTACACTCAGGTCATAGCTCAGGTCATATCTCATTTAAAGAGGACTGAGTTAGCCCTACTCTCTAAGACTGCTTCCTTTGGTCTACGCTCAAAATACTAAGTTCAATTACAACAACAAAAATTATGTTCCAAAGCTTCTTATGTTGTAGCACTGGCATCAAGGATAATGTCCAATTTCTCAGCCTCTTTCTCCACTTTTGTTTTGCGAGCATCTTGTAGTGAATCAAGGAGTGACCCTGATTGTAAACAGGACGTTTTGGGACCCTACTCTAAATTGTGTATGATGCTCCTGGTGCTCCTTTATTTCCCCAGAGTGTAAAACCATACTCCTCATGCAATTATGCAAAGCAGGCAAGCTTCAAATACCAGATAGTGTTTTGGCCAGTATGTGGTGTCATTTAGTTAGGTTGTCAATGTAGCATATGACCTCCTGAGAAGCAGAGGGTTGCTTGAATAGGAAGTGGAGGTGACAGACCAGCTGCCCGCAAGAAGTTACTGCACTGAATCTTGCTTAGATCCTCCAGAGGAGGCTTGGGAGACAATCCCCAGGGGTGCAATGGATGTGCCATTGTTTTCTCTACCCCTAGGGCACTGTAGTATTACAGAAGATGGTTCAGACACGTGTACACCCTCTACTGTAATATAGATAATGCCAGTGCACATATAGCAGCAAAGTTATTCTAAAAGTGCATTCCCTCATTTGCATGGGGGTGTGGCCCCATGCAAATGAGGGAATTATTTTGCCTCTGCTTGCTGTGAGCTCAGAGGCAAAGAAGCCATCAAGAGGTGCACGAACTGTGCACTAGAAAATAGAAAGAGGCGGCACACAATCAGTCTACTCACTGACAGCAGTCCTGTGGAGTGGTGAAAGGAGGTCCCATGGGCCCCCCTAGACATGTATCTGCAGGCAGGTGTAGTCACTCACTGCACATGCCTGCTAGGGGATCTCTGTCCCCTCTTTAAATTGCAGACGGGTGTTGCTTGCACAGAGAAAGACAAACCGGCTGTTTCAAATAGCTGGTCTGAATTTTAATAATGGGAGTAGCGCAACTTCACAGATGCTCTGAGGGCAGCACATTATGTGTAACAGGGCACACTATCACTCTTTGCACACAACACATCTGTTTAAAGGTGCACTGTGGGGAAAACAGGAACAATGCGCCCTATTTATATCATTGGCCCTGGTCAAAAATTGCTTCACTTCTGGCTTCAATCCGGGTGAACCGTATGTTCTAGGTAGTCAAAAGAAGCAGATCAGGACAAACGTGCTTCAGGCCTGCCCACCACAACTCGTCTCTACTCCCTCACCGCTCTGCAGCATCGCCTTACTTCATGGCTGTGGATCTACAACAGACACAACCAGCATCTCTCTGTGACTGTAAGTGCTGGCACAGACAGCTGCAAGTGACAAAATACAGGAAAAGAACCATATTCTACAGACTTGTCACCTTGCAGGACTCAGTAGGACTGCACCTCTTCCATTCCTACTACTTGTGCCGCCACAATCATTGGTGGGCACTGCAGTGAAATAGCTCTCCGATTCCTTGGGAGGCATTCCTACTCCAGAGAACTGCCATCTAATCTTTGAGGCACTATTGTTCGGATAGGATCAGCGATTAATGCGGCAGCTGACTGGTAGCTCAGATGTAACACATATTACTTTGTGAGCAGTTGCCTCACCTCAATGATTTTGCTAATTGAATGTACAATAAAAATAAATATATATATATTATCTGATGATCCCTCTGTCACTTTCCCCTTGGAGGTGCTTTTGTATGTGATTTTTCAATCTGTTGTCCGGAACACTACTGCCAGAAATGTTCAAACTAATGCGGGCCAGCTTGGGTAGCATTTGGGAAGACTTTAGTTTAGGGCCTTCAACCAAGTGGAGTGTATATCTAAACAGCGGGCATACTTTATTTCATCAGGCAACTTCTAGTCAGTTGGAGGCACAGCTGTCTAACTTGGAAATGTATTGTGCAACCCTGACAAAATATAAATACCTTGCTGCTATCATTTTGGGAGACAGAGGACAGGAAAACTCCATTCATCAGTAAATGTGGTGAACAAAATGGATAGAGAGACCTGGAAGGTCACTTGTCTGACTGCTGAGGCCTTTGTGGGTGACAGGGTATCCTGGCAATCAACGAGGAGAGGAATCTTACATTAAAAGATGAGCCCACATGAGAGGGTGGAGAGGCCACGTCCCGTGGGAACCTTTCGACTAAAGCAGGGGACATGCTGTAGTAACATGGCAGACATGGTCACCATAGTTATGGCAGCAGGTGCCAAACCCAGGGACATCGTCTGTTGTCTGAGATCATATTTGTTGCAAAAGAGCAGTGACAATTTATAGAATATGGATATGTCTTATTGAATAAGGGGATGTTATGTGTGGTTCCATATTCAAAGCAATGTAACTAGTATAATGCACTGCGGAATTGATGAATATGGGGTTAATGCAGATGGGCATTTGATGCAGAGAGAAGTATGTACGGCTATTTATTTTTCTGAAACAATTGTCTTAGTTTCATTATGACTGCCGCCAAACAGCATGTGTTGATTCTAAATATAGTTCACAAAAAAGCTATTGTAGTATATGGAGAATATATGATGAGTGATAGTATAGCACACAAAGAATAGATCTAGAGAAAAAAATTCATTTTAGGGACTTTAATTTGTTTTAATTCTTATCCTAACATGTCTTCATCACTCCACCACATATACAGTACATGTGATGTATAGCAAGAGAAATTCTCCCATCTGTTTATACTCTTCTCAATTAATGATAACATTTTAGAGTCGCATGAATTGTAGGCATGCAACATTATCTATCCCTTTTGTGCGGAGCAGTTTCATTTAATTAGGATATCAGTGCCCCAAGCAGAGCGCAGACAGAGCTAGAACTTGAATGTTCTTCTTTTGATTTCGAGGAGCTATGTCAGGTGTGAACCTTCTGTATCCTGAATAGGGATTCGTTCTCCTAGCTAGTGCTAGTTTACCAATCACTCTTTTTTGCTTTTACTGCAAATTCAGTATTTCACCACTGCATTCTATTTTGTGTTTCCCTTTGGGTGTTGCAAAGACACATATATGAACTCTGACCTCAGAGATCTAGTTTTGATAATACAGGCGACCAGTCATGCCGACAATTGAAGAGGGATAAATAGATAAGGGATGAGAAAAACAAGAATTAACTTAGCCAATGTGCGTGCTTTGTAGTCAAAGCCATTTGTTTTTGTGTTTGGAGGTATCTCGTCTGCATAGTTTTGTAGGACTTAGTCTATGAAAGTGACACCGGTGTGGTGGTTAATTTGATGCCCTGGAATATAGTCTTGGCATTTAACTACACTGGGTGACCCTGAAGAGATTGCATGACCTCCTTATTCATTCACTGCTACATCGGAAAAAAACAGTTGGCATGAGGTGCTAATAAAGAGCGTTTCTTTTTGGAAGTCTCTTTAAAGAGGGCAATGAATGAATGCGCATAGAGTCTAAACTCCACCTACACCTTTCCTGAGCAAGAAAAGCCCACGCTGTCGGACAGCAGTGATGACAGAAAGCACAGCATGTCTTCGTGGGGTTGAAATACTGGTGATGGGATAGTACAAAAACTTCTCAGTTGGTATGCAGTGCTTTAATGACCACTGTAGACCAGCAGGGTTAGCATATAGTGTTTAAAGGGATAGTGCCTGCATTTCTTAGCAAATCTGACATTTTTAATAAAAAGGAACAGTACCAGCGCTTTCAGCATGAGTATTATACCTTTAATAACAAATAAGTAGAACTTGTTGGCAGAAAGAGATTTGAGCTCAAGGACAAAATGACCCAGTCTAAGCCTCCCTCTCTCCCTCCACTACATTTCTGATGCATACTGCTGGGCAGTGGCAAAATATACTCTGCTATCTAGGACTACAGGCAATTATTTTTTTCAAATGTGCGCTTTTCATGATCCCTGCATGCCCTAGATGACATTGCACGTGCCCTACTTCTCCATTAGAGGCAGGTTCCAACAGGTATTCCAGACACCTCCAAAGTTACATATAGGACGGTGCTTTCAATGTCAAGCAGAGATGCGCTCATTTGACTCACATTGAACCTGCCCTAACATATTTTCAGACTCTAGTCTGTTGCTGTATTTAGCTTGGTGGATTCATGTATCACCTGTGTTCAAGCGAAATTGCTCCCACCACTCTAAATGCAGACCAGGTCTATTCATCCCAGCTATGAGACACCCAAGCAAGGAAGGACACACCTTAACCCCCCTCATGACTGTCTAGAGTGAATGCACATCCCCAGCCCTGCCACTCCAACACCAGACGCTGAATACGTAAACAGTCAGAGGCACACAGAATGGTAAAGTAGGAAAATGTCCACTTTCTAAAAGTGGCATTTTCAAACACACAATTTAAAAAATGCCTTTACCAAAATGTGTGTAAGTAGTTCAGAGTGACTAATCTCCATTTTTTTCCCAATGGAAAGCTATACTTGTAAGATGTTACATGTTAGCCTATGGGACAGATAGTCTTTCAATAGTGAAAAATGAAATTGGCAGTATTTCACTTTCAGGACCTCACACACACAAGTACATATCCTACCGTTCACATACACTGTACCCTGCACATGGGGTTACTTGGGCCTACCTTAGGGGTGCCTTACATATAAGGAAAGGGAAGGTTTGGGCCTGGCAAGTTGGTGCACTTGCCAGAGCAACATGGCAGTTTACAATTGCATGCAGACACTACAGTGGTAGATCCCAGACACATTTACAGGGCTACTCATGTAGGTGGCACAACCAGTGCTGCAAACCCACTAATAGCATTTGATTGACAGGCCCTGGCACATACCGTGCACTTTACTAGGGACTTACCACTACATCAAATATGCCAATCATGGATAATCAATCATATTCACAGTTTATACAGAGAGGATATGTACTTTAGCACTGATCAACAGTGGTAAAGTGCCCAAAATCCTATAGCCAATAAAAACAGGGTCAGAAAAATAGGAGAAAAAAGGGAAAAAGTTTGAGGATAAACCTGCGAAAAGGGCCAGGTCTAACACTTCTCAACAGAACTGGTATGCTTAGGTAGGTTATCTTAACACTTACCTTTCGCTACAATTGGAAATTTTAAGGCATTTTCCATGCATTTCTAAACCTGTCGGTCAGAGAGATGGCTGCATGAGGCATCTCCAGTGTGTTCTGCAGGGCCCAAATTTGAACACGGGCATAGAAGACTCAAGCATTCAAGCCTTCTGTGGCTGGTAAATTCAGTGCCATTGAATATGGTAATGATAACATCTGATATATAGCTCCACATATGCTCTATGTAGCGCTATAGAGCTCTTTAATTAAACTTATCAGTACCCTTCAAATGACGTGTGCTGACACTTATTGGCTGGATTACTCTACCTCACAAAAAAAAAAATGTTTTATTGGAAACTGCTGGTGCTTCTGGGCAGCACTGATATGCTTTTTTTTCATAACAAATTTTATTGATTTATCTGTGATCTTACGGCCCATCGGGCAACATATTTACAAATATGTTGACATGAATGGTATTGTATCACAGGTTATAACAAACCAACTACAACAATGTAACCCAATGCATTGGTTCCTCCTTGGTTGGTTATGTTACCCCCATTTAATATCCATGTTCCAATAATAAAGTTTCACAAAGTACATCACACCCCTGGATCAAAAGTCTGAGTCTCAGTATCCATAATATCTGACTTCGATGTCTGCTGTGTCAATGTAAGACCACGGAATTCTGCCCATCACCACCATATTTTTGAGTGTTTCTGCAGGCATCCACGTGCCTGAAAAACAGATATTTCGAGCCCCATGCAAAAGTCCATCCCATTTTTCCATGCCCTTACTGTGAGAGGAGTGTCAGCTTTCCATAGTCTGGCTAGTCCCATTTAGTGAGGGATAAGGCTAGCCAAAGAAGGTGGCACTTGTTTCTATTGCCACCGATCTCATCGGTGATATGAAGTAGTGTTAATCTAGGGGACTTGGAGAGTTCCCATCCCAAAATTTCTGTTAGGTAGGTGAGTAACCCTGACCAGAATCTATCTAAAGCCGTGCATGTCCATACTGTGTGTAGAAATGTGCCCTTGTTATTCCGGCATCAAAGGCATATGGAGGATTCTATCAAACCGACTCTCCATAGTCTGTAGCATGTGTAATATGCCCTATGTAGATATTTAAATTGAATTAGTCTTAGTCGTGATGAGATGGCAGCCCCCTGGGGGGATTCTAAAGCCTCCATCCAGTCATCAGAATCCAGGGGGCCTATGTCTGCTTGCCATGAGGTCTTCAATGTCTCAGGTATTGTGGTGCTGAGTGTAATGAGGGATTGGTATATTTTTGAGTGACTCTAATGTGGCTATGTGGGGCATGATGGCATGACGGAGCTGTAGGTATCTATAGAACTGGTAATTGGGCATTGAGCATTCAGTTCTTAGGTCTTGAAATGATTTAAGTGTTGGGCCGTGCATAACATCTCCAGCAGTGGAAATTCCTATCTGGTCCCATCCACGGAAGCCCTGAAGATCCACCAAGTGGGGTAGCAGTCTATTGTGTCATAGTGGTGTTTCATGTGTGGTACGCCCCCTCCAGCCCATCCGTCGGAGAGATTGCTGCCAGGTGAGTATTACCACTCTGGTGGTGGGTGGTAATGTCTGGATATTCAATCTACTGTAGAGATATGAGGTAAATGTGGGGTCATTAAGTATCCAGCGTTCTCCTGCATAGGCTGGGTCGTCACTGGGTCCGTACCACCAGTCATTCAGCACCCGAAGGTGTGATGCCGCGTGGTAGGCCTGGACATCCGCAGCTGCATTACCGCCACAATAGGTTGAATAGAAGCAGGTGCGCAGCACCACGCGGGACTTGCCTCCACCCCATAGGAATTGCCCTAATATAGCGTTAATGTGGTGAAAGCAGGATGGAGAAATCGGATAGGGGTGGTTCTGTAGATGATAGAGTAATTGTGGGAGAAAGACCATTTTGAATATAGCTGACCTCCCATAAAGGAAGAGCGGTAGCCCCTACCAGAATTTTTTATTGGTTCATACTTTTTTCAATTGTGGTGCCGAAGTTCCAACCCCACGAAATCTTTTGATTCTCTGACAGGAAGACCCCCAGGTATTGCAGCCCCACCACAAACTTTGTCAGATTTCACTGCCCAGTTGTTACTCCCAAGAGTGCCCTACATTGGCCAGATGGTCGACTTGTTTACGTTCAAATGAAGGCCAGATGTTTCCCCGAATATCCGCATTATCTACAGAATTCTAGGTCATGATTTGTATGGATCTGTAAGAAAGAATAGTATGTCTCCTGTGTATAGTGCAATGCGATCCGAGATGTTGACTGTCCACTCGAAACACTTGATCAGTGCATCCTTATGGACCAAGATGGCCAGAGGCTTAATAGCCAGTGGAAAAAGGAGGGGCGGGCCAAAGTTATATCATTTTAGCAGCGCGAAAAGATAAGTCCAGCTGATTGAATCCAAGGCCTTGTCCATATCCGCCAACAACAAGGCATCTGGTCTGCCCAGGCGATCTACTTCGGTTATCGCGTTGTGAGCCATTCTGATATTGTGGCAGGTGGAGCGGAGGGGCATAAAGCCTGCCTGGTCCAAGTGGACAAGATCTGGCATGTACGGTATTAATCTGTTTGCAAGAACTTTGGCTAGTAGTTTCACCTCAGTATTCATAAGGGATATAGGGTGAAAGGAGGCATGTTGTAAGGGGGATCTGCCAGGTTTAGGGAATACCACGATTTCAGCATGCCTCCAGTCTGCTGGTAGCTGGGCATTTTTGACTGTGTCTTGGATGACATTGAGGAGATGGGGTCGTAATTGGGGTATATAGGCTTTTTAGAATTTGCTGGGGTATCGGTTTGGGCCAGGTGCTTGGCCTGTTTGTAGTTTTGATACTGCTATTGTTTGTTCTTCTAGGATGATGGGTGTATCTAAAGCCTTCCGCGTATCATCTAGCTCTTGGTGGTATATCATCGAAGAAGCTCTTGATTAGGAAGATGTGCATAACTTCCTTTGGCTCATATAGCGCCTCATAGAATTTTGCAAAGCTATGTGCTATCTCTGCTGGGTCTGTAAGGGGTTCTACCTGTGCGTTGCATATAGTGGCGATATGTATTGGTGTCATAGCCTGTCTGCACAGGCGATGTATTAATTTACCAGACTTGTCCCCCCATTGATAAATTCAGCTCTGGGATGCTAATCATGCATGCTGTGCCTCTTCCATCAATTCATTTTGATACTGTTGTTGGGTAAGGCGTAGTTTTCTATGTGTCATATGTGCTCCATCTCCCTGTCCCTGTCTCTCCAATATTGTCAGACGGGCTTCTAATTGTGTTAGGTTATGTTTCCGCTGTTTACATTCTACTGTGCTATAGCTAATGTCCACCCCACGAATGGTAGGTTTCATGGCCTCCCATAATATTTCTGGGGAGGAGGCTGTTTCTATATTAAGGTTGAAATAGTCTGTCAGTGTCTTTTGGATGTGGGATCTATAGTCTTGGTTTTGTAGATGCCACCGGAATGGATGCTAACGTGGGCCCATCAAGAGCTGTAATGCAATTGGGGAGTGGTCTGATAGTCCTCAACGCATATTTGTAGCATCTGATACCCTCTAGAGATAACGGTCTGGATAAAAATATAGTCAATCCTTGAGAAAGAGTTGTGTACTGAGGAGTAGTATGTATAATATCTTGCATATGGGTGGTGCGCTCTCCAGGTATCTGTCCAGCCGACCATATCCGTGAAGGATTTAAGCCTTGACTCCCTTGGTGTCTCTACTGTTCCTAAGGGTCACCTCCGGTCAACGGATATGTTCATCACATCATTCCAGGCTCCTACCAGAACTGCGAGGTCCTTGGGAAGCAGCCCCCAAACATCTACTAGGCGATCGATATATCTTTGGGTAAGTGGGGAAGGGGGCGTAGAAACTACCAATCACTATATGCTCTCCGTAAATAGACCCATGGACCAGGATGTACCTCCCTTGTGGGTCAATCCATCGGCGAGAGACTAGGAATGGTATTCGATGATGTACAAGGATTGCCACCCCCCTGGAGCCCCGTGCGAAACCGACATGAAAAACCTGTACATAGCCATATCAGGCTAGGCAGGGTGCTTTGGTGTGCATGAGGTGTGTATCCTGTAACAATAGTATATCTGCTTTTATCCATTTTGCCTGATGGAGTATCGCACCTCGCTTAATTTTCTCCAGCATGCCCCTTACATTCCAGATTACAATTTTCATTTGACCCAGTGGGACCTCGCCTGCTTGTGCTGACATTAGTGTGTGATAAATAATCGTGGTGCAACGGAATGGAGGAACATCTTTCTAATGTGACAGACTCTGTGTATTGGGTTAAAACAATAAACTGAAACCCCATTAAACATTTCTCCCCCCTCCCAATACCTCAAAATGGTTGAAGCATCTATCGCGGATGGAAACTGGTATCGACCCCAACGGGGGGGTTGACAAGGTGTCCGTCCAATGGATCCCCAAACACCCATGAGTCATTGTATCAATGTGAAGTAAAAGGAAAAGATTTTAGGTGTTCCAGCCCGTGATATAATATCAGATTACTGCACTTAAGAACACTAGTAATGTTTTGGTAATATTTCCGTTGGCCGGCAATTAAGTCATTTATGTTGTGCAGGAGCTTCCACTGCAGAGGTGTGCCCTTGTTCCTCATCACGGATCTTGGAGCGCAATGTCGACCTGGAGTGATGCCTTCGTTTGTCCTTCTGTTGTGGTTGCATGTGATGAGATTCTCCAGATGAGGAGTCCGAGTCGTGGGGTGGTGGAGTGTGTACCTTAAGATGTCTCACTTTGTCCGTTCAGTTAAAGACTGCTTCTGGTGTATCGAAAAATATGGTGCAGGAGTTGTACACTGGAGCAAATATACAATCTTTAGAACCCGGAGGCGCGCCTTGACCGCCTGGAAAGACTGTTGCTGTTGCTGGACCAGTCTAGTATAGTCTGGGAAGATCATTCGGTGGGACTCGTAGAAAAGGTCCCCTTTCATCCTTAATTTCCCCTTCATTTTAAGAACCAGGTTGCGATCGTGATAGTTCAAAATGCGTGCAATGATGAGTCTCGGTCTAGCCCCTGCAAAAGGGCTATGTGCGCGCATTCTATTATAAAACATGGGGAGAGGCCATTTGCTGGGATCCATGAGGTAAGCCACTCCGTCACAAATGTTTCAGTGTTGTTACCTTCGCAGTTCTCGGAGAAGCCCACAAAGCGGAGATTATTACTGCTGGACCGCCCCTCAGCATCTTCCACCCGCGTCGCAAGGCCTTTAGTTAATTTTTCTAGAGAGGATACTTTAGCCTGGAGTGTAGATCCCAGACAGAGACCCTGGACTCCACCTCAGTTAGGCGCTCGACCGCACCTTGAAGCTCCTGGTGCAGCAGCATCACCTCTGAGCCCACTGTGCCAATTTGGCCCTCGAGCGCTACTCTTGATTGGGTGATTGCTGCTAATAATGAGGCTTTGTCTGGTGGGGTATAAGAGCTTCCCTCTGTGTCTGTGGCCTTGGTTCCAACCCCTGTGTAACGGTCCATAGTGTTCTGCCGGGCAGCTGCGTGGTTTTGTGTTTTCCCATGTATTGAGTTAATGTTATCTGGCTCTGTTCCCCGGGACTCTCCTCTGGGGCAGTTCAGTGGGTTCTATTGCTCCACTGTGGAGGCTGCTGTGGAGGCAGGCCGGGGATGGCCTCCCCGCACCACAAGCCGCACCGGGACCTAGCCCGGCCACTTCTGTGGTCGGGAGAAGGCACCCCCCAACCCTACTAAGCGTCTTACCTCTTCATCGGTGTCCCAGTCGCAGTCAGCGGCGTGCAGTTGGATGGAGGGCCGAGCACCACTGGCGGGGGCTCTGGGGAAGCAATTCACCCTTCACCCGGTGCTCCACTGGATCGGCTCCGCACCTCTCAGCTGGGGCAGTTGCAGTCGCAGTGTGTTCTTCCTTATGGGCCATCCCCTCCTGCTCTCAGTTCCCGGCTCAGGCCCCGGCGGCAACCACCCGCCAAGAGATCTTGTGGGAACGCACGGTCCTAGTCCACAGTGGCGGTGCCCCCTGCAATGAGTCAGGAGGGCCCCGCTCCCTCGGTGGTGGACAAGCTGGGACTCCAGTCTGCTTTGTCGGTGTGCCCGGGCACTGGCACCTCAGCGGTCTGCAGGTAAATCCGAGGCCGACGGTACGCAGACCCCACACTCAGCGTGGCTCAGGCACGGCCACAGCCCCTCCTCTTCTGTGTGCAGGTGCCCCAGAGCACATGCAGCCCCAGTGCACAGTAGCTATGCCCCTCGCAGCAGGGCCTCAAACACCCTAGATCCTCGGTTGTGGCTCTTCCCTGGACCCTGGACGTCCCCGCCTAGTACCTCCGTATCTCAGTGTATCTTACGTCTGCGCCAGGGCCGCAGATGTGCAGGCCTGATGCGCGGCCCTGGGTGTTGATTTGCTGACTGCCTGTTGATACGGTCTGGATCGCTCATGTCCGTTGTGAGAAGTTGGCCTGGTATATGCTGTTCACTAATTAAAGTGGGCACCTTGCACCAGTCCAAACAACCCTTATGGAGATTTAAGAAGTCAAACATAACCTTAGAAAGCTATCCATGTGGTAGCTGTGGAGAGCAGCCTTCAGGCTTAGTCTGAAGGAGTGTTAAGCAGCTTGTTTTACCAAAATGCAACTTTATAGTATTGGTTAAATGAAAGGAGAACCACACAGTAGTTATAAAAATATGTATATATTAATATAACACTCTCTAGTACGACACAGTATCTGCTACACGCAGATAATTACAAAGCACACAATACTGTAGCACAGAAACAAAAGTAAATAGCACTAATACACAGTGGGCTCCAGGGGGAGACCAGACCATATACTAAAATAGTGGTATAAGAACCACGACTCGAGTCAAGAAAGTGCCTAGAGGCTGTAGAATCACTGGGACCCCAAGGAACCACCCAAGGTGAGTAAATAGGGACCATACAGAGGACGGGTGCAGTGTGGGAACACGACCGCGTGCGCCGTACAATTCTATGGGAGAGTCGCAGTTGAAGTTTTAAAGTTTAAGGACCCTTCCCAGTGGACTTCGAAGAAACCCCGTTGAACTTAGGAGGTTGGAGAGCCACCCCACCCGTGGATACCATGGTACCAGAGTTACCTATCCCAGGGAAGCCGGGTGCATAGGTCTGAAGTAGCTTCGGAAACCGTTGTCGATCTCTGTGGAGGACTTCGAAGAAGAGCCACTGCTGGGAAGAAGAAAAGTGTCCGTTGGAATCCAAAGTTGGATTCTTGTTTAAGAGTACCTGAAAGCAGAGGGGACAGAGTCTCGGTCACTCAGGAGTGACCAGGGGCTCGGTAGATGAATGCCCACCGATGTCAGGTGCTTCAGGTGCGTTGAGGGGGTTATTGACTCTGCAGCCACGGGGACCAGGAGATGTTGAGGACAACCAGGAGCCACATACAAGCTTTCCCACAAAAGGTGTCAAGTGCTGAGGGGTCAGTGTCTGGCTGGAGCACCAACAAGCCTTGGCAACAGCAACCCACGCAGAAGATCAAGAAAGCTTACGGTTTAAACCAGCAAGGTCCAGGGGACTCACCAAAGCAAGGGAAGTCAGGGCAAGCCAGGAGTAACCAGGGGAGCCCAAGAAAAGCAAAGTTGACCTTCAAGAGGACCCACAGGCCGGAGGCACAGGAGTTGCAAGAGGACCTCAAGCACTTTCACAAAGCAGCAGCCCACGGAGCACTCGGTGCAAGGAGGCCGGAGTTCTTTGTAGAAAATGATACCAGAGGTTAGGGCTACTTGGAGTCCAGTGCACTTGTTCAGGAAATGCCAACAAGCATATGCACTTGCAAATGAACGTGGTGCACAGGGGTATGGGTATTGCAGCCCCCACAAGGGATTCTGACCTCAAACGCAGTGAGAGAGCAGCACAGACCTCAAATGATGTAGAAACACACCTCCTGTGTTGCTGAAGCCTTTGGAGTCCGTAGGAGCTCAGGAGCAGTAGACCGGTCAATCAAGATGTGGTGCCTGCGGTTGCAGGGGAGTGACTCCTTCACTCCAAGGGAGATATCTTCGGTTGTCCTTGATGCTCCACAGGTCCTGTACGGAGCCTGTTTGGTGCATGGGCACAGACGATGGTTTGGACGGAGTGGGAGACAAAGTCGGGCCCAAATGAAGTCCACGAAGTCCAGAGTGTCCAGACGGTCGAAGTTCAGTGGTTTCTGGTTCAGAATCTTGTCCACGTCGAATCTAGGATCCTACAGCCAGGTATGCCCTTTTGTACCCACTGGAGAGGGTTGGACAGATTCAGGGGACCCGCCCAGGGGAGGGTCAGGACAGTGGGGAGGTTACTCCCATGTCCTTTGTCCAGTTTCACGCCAGAGCAGGAGCCAACGGCTCCCAGGACTGGTTTGAACTGGACTATGCACAGGGACACCAAATTATCCCCTCATGCAGACTTTTGGTCGCTGGCAAGCGCACCCACCCAGCCCTAATACACTAAATCCTGTCTGGGAGGTGGTCACACCTCCCTCTGTCAGGATGCCTATTATTCCACCTTCCTCTGCTCGAGCTTGGCTCAGCAGCAGGAGGGCAGAATTGTGTCTCTGGTTGGCAGCAACCATTTTGTACTGCCTGGGACTAGAGGGCTGGTACCGGGAACACCAGGGACCTCACAAAGCTCGTTTCTGAGGGGTGGAATCATACCTCCCACACCGGTTACCGGCGTCGCGGTATGATTCCACAATGTTTGACACCAAACACGATAGGGTTACTTTCAGCTGTTTTAGAGTTGGTCATCAGACGGTCGCATAATGCCACTCTATATGTCGTAAATGGCTGATACACTGACAACCCGGGAGAATGGACTCCTCAGGCTGCAGGGGTGTCCTGCTCATGCAGTGGCACCCTCTCACTTAGAACCAAGCACCCTGCCTTCAAGATTGTGAAGGCCTGCTATAGGGGTGACTTACAGGTTTTAAGTGCAGTGACCCTTAGATATAGTAAACCTATATCTAAAGTAAGTGGTGCATGCACCAACCTACACAGGCTGCAATGGCAGGCCTGTAGTTCCATTTTGCATGGCCTCTCATGGGTGGCAAAATATATGCTTCAGCCCATGGGAGGCCTCTGGGCCACCTATGCCCTGGGTACATGGGTACCATATACTAGAGACTGACAAGGGTACCCCAGAAGCCAATCTGGAGTGTACCTAAGTACATGACATAACAGGTTAGGGAGAAAGCAGATAGATTGGGGTCCTGATTAGCAGGATCCCAGTCAGACTAGTCAAAAACAGTATCATATGAAGCAAAAAGTATGGGTAACCATAAGAAGCAGATCCTACTTTCCTACATCCGTGATCTGCCCATATTTCTCGAAGTTGTGGGTAAGTTTGGGGCAGTAACTGGCAGGGATTTAGTCGGATGAATGATTGGGCTGGTGGTGCTGGTCTAATGTGCGTCTGCCATGTTGGACCACTTGGCCACACACCCAACACTGATATGCTTTTAATCATGCAGCAGCGCCACCACCCAGTAGGGCTACAATATATCTAGAAGATCCAATCAAATGCATGGTTGGGCCTCCGTGCTGGGTAATTCGAACATACATAACAAAAGAGCAGGGTAAAGGAGTTCTGAATTATGTATGCTCCACAGCCCAGCCCGCTCTCTATTAAGAAATGCTACATGGCTTAATGTGTTTCTGCTCGTAGTCCTAGGCCCTATTCTCAATGGAGAGGTGGCTTTGTGCTCAATCTGTTACTGCACTAAGCACCTCTCCTGGATGAAGAGGGGTTGCATCATTTGATCTGTTCCTGATAGAACCTCTTTCTGTTGTATTATGTTTATACATTTGGAAGAAGGAGAGATATAAGGTTCTTACACTATGCCAGATGGATTACCGCTAAAGGCTTATTTTCTTTTTATCATGCTCCTTTACTTTTACAGCCCAGACAATTATATACTTACATATCCCACTGTTTCAATCAACAATTTCACTCACATAGTAACACATAGCGTCAGCGACAAAACTATTTGATAGAAGGTCAAGGATCTAACTTTATATAAAATTAGTGCTGCGGCCAATGTATCCCTAAAACTAACTGGATTGAGGGTTCTTACTACTTGACATACCCTTTTCAGGCTTTGCCTTATAGTTAACTATACATTATTTGCTATGATGTGGTAAAGTTGAGCTCTCTTTAGCTAAACCTAAAAAGAAGATAGTATTACAGCGATAACAATACATAGAGCGTGGCAAAGAGAGCAGATACAGAGGAGTAAGATGAGTAGGAAGGCAGGGACATGGACAGAAAGGTGTTTTGTGTGTGTGTGTGTGTGCGTGTGTATGTGTGTATGTGTATGAATGAGGGGGAGAGAGAAGAGAGATATCCATTGAATCTATTTTTTTCTCTATATTTCCATTACATTAATGTTTTTATTTTGTATTATGGTTTGCATGTTTTACTACGTGTCTTTTGTTTTACTTGTAAAAATATACATTTGGTGGCCTTTTTTTAAAACAAAACTCACAACTCTGACTGGGCAGTCACATCTTTATTGCATTTGCTATGGCTGTGTTGTATTGTGCTTAGAAAACCGTACACCATCTGCTTTGAGTTAGGCATTGACTGGTCGTCCATGTCTACATGCAGAGTAAAGGTGGTTTGAGAGGACAGTTTTCTGTCTACGACTTTGTACTAAGGGGCATATTTACAAGAATTGTCGCTAAGCAGTTTTCACGCTGATTAGCGGCAATTTTTTTACCGCTGCCTATCGTCAAATCCTAACGCTATGTTTGTGACATTACAATACATCGCTACATGACGTTTGGATCAGCTAGCGGTGGGGAAAATGACGCTAACGATAGCGAGAAGACGGTAAGTAAATCCACAATAGCGTGAAAAAAGTGACAGATGGCCAATTAGCTGCAAAAAAGTTAGTGCTAGTTTGCCCAGGGTAATATTTCAGAGTTTAGCGGCAAAAAAGTTCATAAATACGCCGCTAAGGGGGGAAAAAAACCTGAATGCAGAATGGAGCAGCCAGGACCAAGTTCTGTACAGGACAACAACTCCCCTAACCCCCCCAACAGCCAGGCTGACCAGTCTATGGGGAAGAGGAAGAGGAAATGCAGATTCAGTCAGGAGGAGAATCAGATCATGATTGCGGAGGTGACCGAGCATCAACACCAGCTCTTCGTCAGCTCCAAGGTGTCATTGGGGACCAAAAATGCTATATGGTAGTCACCAAGGGCCAGATGTACGACGGTTTTTAGCATGCGCAAACGGGTTTTAGACCCGTTTACACACGCTAAAAACCTTGGGCCCATGTACAAAACCTATTTTGCGACTCGCTAATCAATTAGCGACTCGCAAAATAGGTTTTGCGACTCGCTATTAGGAAGGGGCGTTCCCGTCCTGATAGCGACTCATGAGCCATGTATGAATGTTTTGCAACAACAATTGCGTTCGCGAAACACTCGCAAATTACCACCTACTTCAAGTAGGTGGTAATGCAATCGCAAATGGGAAGGGGTCCCCAGGGGACCCCTTCCCCTTTGCAATTGCATGCGAAAATATTTTTTAAGGGCAGGTAGTGGTCCCAGGGACCACTGCCTGCCCTTAAAAAATGATACGAAAACGTTTCATTTTTATTTTTTTAAATGCATCCCGTTTTCCTTTAAGGAAAACTGGCTGCATTTTTTTTTAAAACTGCTTTATTTAAAAGCAGTCCCAGACATGGTGGTCTGCTGAGCCCAGCAGGCCACCATCCCTGGGAGGGACAGCCATTCCCAATGGGGTCGCAAAATCGAGTGCCTCATTAATATTAATAAGCCTCGCATCTTGCGACCCCCATTGGGAATCGCAATCAGTGTCTCTGACACTGTTGTACATAGTAAATTGCGACTCGCAATTTGCGACTTGCAATCAAGCGCAAATTGCGAGTCACAATTTACTATGGTCGTACATCTGGCCCCTAGAACTGCCCTGCCAAAGTGGCACCAGTGAGTTGGTCAATGAGATGTGGGCAATGCTAAAAATCTTGGAGACCATGGAGTGGAAGCAGGACTCCACATGGCTGCCATGGCTGCCTACCACCGCGACGTTGCTGCTGTGTTGCAAAACCAGCAGATCCTCCCAACTGCAGTGATGCCTCATTTGTTGGCACACATGAATGCTGTTGCAGCTACGGCATTCAGATCTTCTGCCCCTGATGCGTCTGTGTCTCCCTCCTCTGCCACATGTACCACAACACCCTCACGGGAGAAACCGCACACATCAGAGGAGGAAGATGTGGACAGTACATCTTTCCAAAGGAGAACCCTGCGGTAGCATTCTTCTGTGTCAAATGTCCAGTTTCTGCTTAGCCCTGTGCTTATCATTATGCCTGGGAACATCAGATAGCACAGTCCTCATCTTGACTTGTTCAACTTGGACATTTGTGGTTTGGACATTTGTGGACTGCCAATATGGCCACTCCTCCCCAATCACATTGCCATCATCCTCCTGACTGATATTTAGCAATTCCTCTACATGTATCTTGACATGATCCCCACAAGGACTCTGTCTGTTCATCCACTGGCTAAATATATCCTTTGGGGTTGTTGTCAACTGAACTGTCCCAGTGTGACTAAGGCTGTTTTGCACATGTAAATAAATGCATCTTCAATTGCCTGATGTGTGTTGTCTGTCTCCATGAAACAGGACAGGTGTCAACAATGGCTATCTGTGTAGCGACTACATCAAATACATTGTACATATGATTCTTTGGTATCTGCAGACTCTGGGATCTTGATAGGCAGGAAGATGTTGAAACATGTGTGAAGGACAAAATGGGACATATTTACAACCCCTATTCCCACAGGAACGTCACTTTTACTGACGTTCATGTGGTGATAGGGCCTTCGCCTTATTTACAAGGCAGCGTTTAGCCACTTAATTTGGTGTAATGCCATTAATGATTGTTTATGTGCAGGAAGGGGCACCTTCCTTCACATAAACAATCATTTCCACAACGCAGGTACACTTGCACTTTGGTGCAAGGGTACCTGCTTTGGCGCAATGCATCTAAATTTTGCACCAGCGCAGGGAGAAACGCAGGGCTGCGCCATATTGTTGTAAATACGGCACAGCCCTGCATTTCTAAAGTGACAAAGCGCACCATTCGCCTTCTTGGCTTAATGCTGCGGTACATCACTTTAGTTGTAAATATTCCCCAATGTCTGATATACATTGAGTGCTAAATCAAGTGGAACACAACATCGTTGAACTGGTAATGTGCCTTCAAAGTGTATGGAAAAAACAGTCCATCAAAAAGTATCATGTCAAAACATGGTAACCAGTGAAAAAACCTCATTGGGGTGACAAGCAAATGTAGTGATTGTCATAGTTCATAACGCAGCTAACTAAGTACCACCCAACATATCTACATTACGGAAAGAAGGCAGAGGGAGCTCCATTCCTCCAAGACCTAATGCTTTTGTAACACACAGTAATCTTGTATAGGAGAAATTATTTAGCACCCTGTCCCCATGCAATGAGAAAAGTAACCTTTTGAAAAATTCATTGTAGTATGTTTGTTCATGTCAATCAATAGGCTGTACGTCAGTACCCTGTCCCTAGATGATGAAGTCACTCACACTTGTTGGGCAAGTAATCAAGTTGGGAAATTCGATCATATTTTCGTAAATCCTAGCTTGATAGCTCTCTGATTCACATTAAACATTACTGACACTACAAATTAGAAAACAGTATACGTTTATTATTAACAAGTAAGTAACTAAATCCAAACCTACCTAGCCTATGCTAAATTCCTACCCTATCCTACACTACAGTACCTTATCCTAATTATCCTAAACACTAACCTAAAAAAGCCTTCTCTTAACCTATACACTTAAAAACATATATTAAACATCAATGTCCTACCTCCCTTAAGGCACATGGGAAGACAGGACAAAACAACTATAACTAAACATGGACTACCTAAACATATATCCTAAACAATTATATATATTTTTTACAATTTTCATTTTTTAAATATTTTTTTGTTTTACATCCTAAGCAAGTACTAAAAAATCAACCCCTCACCCAAACGAAAGGAAACTTAACCCAAATCACTATAATAAATCTAAACTACATTAAAACACTATCTACACCTAACACTAAGCTAAACCTACTCTAACTATAACATTACCCAACAATTGAATACATAGTAACAAAGATTAAATATAAAATATGGGAATTGGGGGACTGTACAAGGGCTAAAAACACAAATAACAAATTCAGAAGGGGAACCCCAGGGCTCCCTTAATGTCCTCAAGATGTGTGAGCACCTGCTACATTTGATGCTCCAAATTAGCAACCCTCACATTGAGGTCCAATAGCATCCTCCTGTCCTCCCTGCTTAGAGCTGATTGCTGTCTTTGTGTGGCAGATGGGGCTGGTGCTGAAGGTTGGCCAGCTGTGTATGGTGCAGCTGGTGGGCCTGGTGGGACTGGTGCAGCAGATTAGCCAGCTGGGGATGGTCTGGCTGGTGAGGCAGGTGGGGCTGGTGCAGCAGGTTGGCCAGCTGCAGATGGTGTGGCTGGTGGGGCAGGGTGTCGGGCACCAGAGGTACTGGGCAGGGTATCAGTCTCCCCATGATGCCTTGCAGTGGTTGACACTATTCCTCTTGGTGTGGCTGCTCTTGCAGCAGCCTGAGGGAATGCTTTCCAGCAGCGTGCAGCCTTCTCCTCATTGTAGTGACACTCCATTGCCCGGTAGCCCTTGGCAACTCTTATTACATGCCGGTACCTGTCCTTCCAAAGTTTGAAAACCTTAGCTGCCTAAGCTGACATGCTGTAGGTAAGCAAATACACACATGACAATATGTAAGAAACAGAAAAAATAACAATGGCTAACAAGTATTTTCAAAACGCAAGTTTACAACGTGAAGCTTGATGGAGCCACTCACATGTGTAGTCAAGGTCAACTGACAACATCAAATTTAGACCTTTAGGGTAATGATCGACATAGCACATAGCAATGGCAGAGTTACACTGCGGATAATCTCCTAAGTGAAATACTGACATTACCATAACCTCAGACTGAGTCTACCAGGGGAATGTACACAAGGAGACTGAGTTACAGGCCCGTGTGGATCAAGGGCATGACATTTACCCATACTCATAGAATGCACTGGGTGTAGTAGGATCATACTACTGAGCACCAAAGTGTTTCACTTACACAAAAGTGATTCATCTGTCAGTTGCAATGCACAACATAGTCTGTTGTGTCTCAACAGCTACATATCCAGGGTTCATGCTGTATTCATCTACTTGTGTCGTGTAGTTCATATAGTACCCATGCAGGACCTGCGCTTTTGGATAATATAAACTGCGGGTTTGGTGGCAGACTGGCTCTGTGCACCCCCACCGTGTATGTTAGCCTGTTTTGCATTAGCTAGCTCACAGTGCCACTAGAATCTCCTCTTATCGGGAAGAGATTAGTTTCTGGCAACCTTAGATCATGACAACCCTGATCCCTCAGAATCGTGGAAACAATGTACTACTTTTCGCTCAGTCACTCGTGCTTACTTGTTCGGTTTGTCTCAGGAGGTTACACAGAATAAACAGTCTGGGCGTTTCAATAAGTATTTATTGAACAGTTGTTATTCTAGTGTAGAATATATGTGCTGCAGCAACCAGCAGAGATATATTATCAGCAGTACAATAAAAGTGAAAGGATAGTACAGTTCTACCATATTGCAATAATGATGGTTACATACATGAATATATAAAATGCATTATAAAAGTGCGCATATTCCTACGATGCCTAACTAGATGTACCTAAGTGTACCTAGCATGTGTGTAGGTCTAAAAGCCTAAGAGCCAAGAATCCCTCTAGGATTTAGTCGAACCCCATTACCTGAATAGAGAGAGTGTGGGACCCCGCCCTGGTCTCAAGTTGGACACCCCGCAAGGGCTGTGTTAGACCGCTGTCAGATGGAGCGACTGCATGCAGGAGCCTCAGCGTCTCTGGTCAGTGTGTCGGCATGGAAGTCTCGGTTCCTTCTACCTTACCGTGGCAAGATGTGGTGTATTTATACCCTAAAGTGTCTCGTCAATTTGTGTGGTTTGTATTGGTCTTTGTTAGACATGAGGAAGACGTCAGGGGTGAACTTTGTACATACATATTATGCAGGAGATGTAGCTGGTGAATGCTCATGCATAATTTATGAGTACATTGTAGGCCTGTGTTCGGGAAAAACCCTTCAGTGTTCAAACCACAGACTAGATAACATTCAACCCTCAGAGTTCATTGTGTACTGTAGGGAACTAATGTAGGTGAAAGATCATGCCTATATTAGGGCATAGGAGATCATGACTATAATAGGGCATATACGATTATGTCTATATTAGGGCATATATGAACATGTCTATATTAGGGCCTCTATATGAAACATAACACTTGAAGCATGTGAGTACTTGCATGTCACTAGGCAGCTTCCTGTACCTTAATGCTACACAAACTGAGCACATGGAAAGTACAACAGGGAACAATGGTGTAAAGTGTAGCTGGCCACATCACATTGTCCAATTTTAGAAATTTCAATTCCAACCTGTTGTAGGTCTGGGGTAGACCAGTCATCGAACATTCTGATATACGACAGGTCCCAACATGTGTATGAGACTGGTTCATTGTAAAAATAAGTGGTGTAGCTGCAATGCTCTGATCCTTGCCATATCATGTCAGTGTGTACATGGAACCCCAGTCTGGTCATACAGATCACCAACATCCCTTTTTCATATTGTTGCCTGTATCTACACTGTGAAACACAGATGCAGAGACAAATGTCAGATGGACCTGTTGCACATATGTACACGGTGAAAGTGCTAGAGGAACTTCACAATATTAACATGCTTCCAGAGTCACATTGGCCTACACCATGTGTAGTATATCATCTCTAGCCATCCACTGTGGACAAATTCCGTCATTTACACATGCAACACTACCAAGAAGACATATATCCTTAAGGAGATGCTATAGATGTTGCTGTTGACTTCACAACACTACGCCCATTGCAGTTACATGGTGCATCAAGTACACACAGAATCAAAATTTGTAGATGCAGCATCAGGTTACAGCATCAAGTGCAATGTTGAAGGATGGGCCCAATGGGTAGCATAGTACTGTAAATCTGTGTGCAAACATGTATAGGGGCATCCTTTCAGAAGAATGGTGGAGCGCAGTGTCATGGCAAAATTGATGATGATGTGCTCCAACATGTGGAAGATGCATGGAAGCAAGGAATGTGCAATACTAAGGGGCACCCCTGCGTTTTCCCAAGCACTGGTGACAACTTTTGCTGCATAGCACCAACACAGACACCATTGCATCATAGTGCAAGGGTGCCTGCATTGGCGCTAGGCAGCTAAATATGGGACATGTTCTTGGGAAAATGCAGGGTTGCCTCGTACCATTGTACAAACAGAAAATCCCAGCTTTCTGAAAAGGCTGGGGTGCAGTGCAGCAGATTTTGCTGTAGCTCAATGCTGCAACATCTTCTCATGAATATGCCTCATTGTGGGAGAGGTAATATCCATGTCATGCACACCCAGAGTGGGATCAACAACCTACGGGATCAGTCATCACAAACACTAATTTGGGGATCAAACATACATGGACTAAGGCACTCACTAGTGGCGTGGGGGTCCTTGAAGGCATCAACATCCTATTGCGTGAATAATGGCCATCCAGCTGTAACACAGGAAATAGGAGTCATGTGTCACATGTATCATGTGTTGTTTTCAGCTCATCTACATACATCTAGTAATTTCAATCATGTGTAGGTTCATGTTGCATAGAGGAAGGGGTGTGAAATGACTGATTCACACACAACACATACTCAATGCAGGATTGTGTAGTACAAGACAATCCAGAAACAGTAGGTGCTTCTCTTGTGACTACAATTTGAGAGTGACAGTCACATCAAACCTTCCTTAACCACCTATTGGCAGCTGAGTGTCAGAAGACACCAAACCTACTTCACTTGTATGTCAGAGACTGCAAGGTGGTGTTGTTTTCCATCTCAACAGTACATCCATCTCTGAGATATCAGTCTACCATTGTCCTCAAATACTTGGATGCATGTAAACAATCACCATATTGTCAGCGGTGGACTATTTTTTGTGTGCTCTGCTGGCGATGCTGCATGCCAATTAATGAAAAGGTGGCGCAGTCCCACTTAGCGTGGCTTGGGCCACATTGTAAATATGGCCCTTACCACTGCAGTCCACTACAGCAAAGGGGCAGGCAATAGGTTTTGGGGTGGGCATACAAACCCAAGACCCACATCTTTTGACGTTGACCAGATTAGCAAGTCTGTGGCTAACTCAGTTCTAACAACTCCAAGTTGGAGGTGTTAGGGTGGACCTACAAGGGCTAATGTTTACATTCCTACATGTAATGTGCTCTACCTACGCATAATTCATTCTGCAGCACACATAGAATCATGAATTTGCAGTGGGATATGGTTGATGTGCAGGAAGGTGTCCCTTCCTGCATTCAAAAACATTACAAAATGATGAGTCGCAAAATCTATGTGTGCGGCATGTAGCAGCACACATAGAAGTCCCAAAGCACCATTACTAATTGTCTATGTGCAGGAAGAGACACATACCTGCATATGAACTATCTTTCCCTGAAACACAGGCACCCTTGCACAATTGTGCAAGAGGGCCTGCATTGGTGCTAGGCAGCCAAATTTTGTGCCAATCCTGGGTAAATGCAGGGGTGCACCGCATGATTCTAACTTTTGCGCATCCCTGTGTTTGTAAACTGTCGTAGCGCTGCATTAGCAATATTAGGATTAATGCCGCAAATGGACACATTTCTTGTACATATGCACCATGGAGTCATCAGCCTGTATCCAACCTAATATGTCAAAACTGAATAAAGTTATTTACATGGAACACACAGTGATAAGGCAGACAATAATATTCATTTACTTACCACCTTGCCTGTCAACAATGATCTCCAGGTTGTCCAAGAGGTCGTCCTCCCGGCCAACGCAATCCTGCCACCGATGTTTCAGTTGGTGGACAGTCCTGTCCACCCCAAAGATTCTCAGCATGTGTCTATGGATGCGGTCCCACCGCAATTTCCGGGACCTTCACATCATAACCCTTGAGGACACATCCCCCACTCTCAACCATTTTGGGGAGGTAGATTTTAACCAGCCAGAGAAAAGCCCCAAATGCTTCCTCCAACATCCTCCTCTCCCTACCTTCCCCCAACATCTTCCCCCACAGTCCGAAACCCACTATAAAAAGAAAACCCAACCTAAAGTAACAATAACTAAGTAAAGCTTAACTATATACACAGTAGACAGGCACCTGACAAAACAGGAGTAAAAACACAAAAAACACAACAAATACGCGACACAGGAGTTGACAGGGGCATTAGGGACAGCAGACTAAACACCACAAGTACACTTTAGTCACACAGATCAAGCACACTCCTTCAAAGACAACCACACAGCTCAAAGGACACTAACAGGGTGAGTAAAATTGAAAGTTAAAGTGTACAGCACAATTCCTGGGAACAGGATGCATGCTGACATCACTCCCTGTGCATTTGCTGCACGTTTTGGGAATTAGCGTGAATTTTTTTGCCGCTAAAGATTTTGAGGATAATTTCCATTGACAACTCATGTACTTTGCAAGTTTTTGGTATAGCAGCTAAGAAAAACTTCACGCTAACGTAAAATGCAGGAAACAAATTGTCGCTAAGTGGTATTCACAGGCACCATTTGGACCCCGTTAACTACATCACTAATGTGACACCAGCTCTGACTGAGCATAGAAGTGGAGACTGTTTAGTTCCCACATATTACTGTGAAAGGAATTGTTCAGCTATAACAGGTACAATGATTAAATATAACAAGAAATTTGGATAGGGTTTTAGACTAACTAGGATGACCTTAAGAAGATTTTATACATATCCTTACCCACTTTAGTATAACCACACGGATCCACATTTATATGAGATCAACCGGGGAACCTTAAGATGAGGAGGACTCGGAGTCCAAGCCACAAGGAATAGTGAGTGTTGGATACTATCCTTGGGGAGATTTAGTGGGTTATACCCATGATATAATTATAGAATTGGTTGAAGGTACAAATGTGAATAATGGATTGAAGATTGAGTGATGATTTGAATGTGATAACAACTTAGGACACTAGAGAAATTTCCATTATTACCAAGACATACTTATAGATGTGGGCGCACAACGAGATACCAAGAATTAATAAGGGCAGAACTACGGCAGATGCACAAATTGTCTAAATGTGGTTTTAGGTCATATTAATCTTACATATGGTTTACATGTTTTTTTATATGTTTTATGATAGAATTATATTAGTGGGAGACACCCAAAATTTCCTGAAGAAGGTGGTTGTGAATAAAAAAAAAACGCCGAAATGCGTCCATGCAGCAATGTTTCTACACTAAATCGACTAAACATTGATTGAAACTGCAAAAATCATTTGCATAACATTGTATTTTCATCAATGATTTTATTGCGATTAGTGATTTTATAATGACAAATGTGATTGTCTAATGCATTCTCCCCTTTTCCATGAATCGTTGTTCTTCATTTTATAACCTGTTTTTAAATAGTTTATATTTATTAGTGTATGCAGTATATATGTGTTTTTTGACAGAGAATTAAGAATCATTTGGGTGAACAAAAAAAAATTGAACATCTCTTTTTATCTCTTGTCATATGACTGTTGTTCTTTTAATGAGTTGTATTGCATGGTTTTTGCACATATTTATTGCGACAATAAGTGTAAGCCCCTTTTTAAAAAAATACAAGTATATATTTTACTATATATATGGTATCAAAGTATTATCTTGGTGAGATTGGTTTTATAACTGGTCGGATGATTGGTACATTTGAGAATTGAGTGTTGTTATTGTCTGAACCCAAAGGAAAAACTTTTATTTGACTTATAGTCGCTTTGGTGCCCTGTCCCTTTGGTGTGAGAGGGGCCCCTCTCTTGTTTCTGGATTTAAGTGCACAACCCTAGGGGTTGGAGAGTTCACAGTAAGAATTGTTTCGTGAATACAAAAAAGTACCACCGTAGAGGGGTAACATGGATCACTTTAAAACCTTTGGGTTTAGTGACGATCAGTTCAACAAAATATTAAATACTAAAAATGGGAATAGGTTTACTTTTATCTCAGGGAGAGGTGAGAAATGGGGCAAGCTGATGAACTTGAAAAAGAAATTGATAAGTACAGAAGCCCACGCAGATTTTCTCATAGAATACGTTAAGTCAGGAGTAATACCGATAGCCCTACAAGTACGCAATGAGCCAGGTCTCTTTATTGAAAATAAAAAATTCTTGGAAACATGGACCTGATCTCAAATAGGTTAGTAGAGACTGGATGTTACTTATAATAGAAACAGCCCAAGAAATAATAGTTATAGAAAAAGAAGCTATTGAAAAACTGGAGGCTGAACTAAAAGATAAGTCGGCACTAGAGGAGGCCAAACAGAATTAGAAGAAATTAACAAAGATGTGGATGGATATAGGGAATATCTAATAAATACCAAACAAATAAATTAAAAAGGACATAAATAGATTTAACTACAAACTTGCGTACCCCTTCCTGAAAGAAAATTATTACCAACAAAGGAATGAACAGGGTTGGGAGAAACAGGCTAACAACAGACCGATTTACTCAAGGGGTGGCAGAAAACAAGTAACCTTCTCCGACACCTCTGGTTCAAGCAGTGAGGAAGAACACATACATAGGGAAGATAGCACCAGCAGGGGGACTAACAATGACTTCGGGTTTTTTTTAGAACAAAAGCTGAGGTGAGGACAGAGACACAACACCAACCAGAGGAGGGGTCAACAGACATGAAGTCACCCCCCACAAGAATATATGAGGACAAGAAACCAAAGATACTGGCGTTAGTCAGGGCCTCTATTATAAACCTATCTAGTAAAACACTAAATAAACACAAAAAAGAAGTATTAGGAAAAGGTTTCAGTTTTGTCCCAACTACTGAGGTAAACAAGTTTCAATTAGAGAAGGACTTAAAATCATTTTTTATAAAGCTATGGCTTAGAAGATTTTTTTGAAGAGCGCCCCCCACCCCTAGAACATCTAGTAATGTATCAGGGTTGAAACCTAAGTCTACCTTCACCCCCTCACTAACTCAAGTAGGAAAGAATGTGGAAGTATTCGAAAAGGTTGTGGAGGTTGGGGTTCAAAGAATTTTTACTGAATCACATCCTTATTTGCATAACCTCACAAAAGTACAAAGAAAGGACAATAACTCCTTAAGAGAAGATTTTACCATCACTATAAAACCGGCAGATAAGGTAGGTGGGGTGAGTGTTTTTGATACCACTGACTACGAGAGAAGAGTTAGCAAACTATTAGCAGTAAAAGAACATTATGGAAGAGTTCTGATGAATAGACTAACGGTCCTAGCGAAGACATGTTTAGAACTATTGACCAATGCTAGAGATCAGAACTGGATATGTGAGGAAGAGTTTAAATTCCTGAACAACATGAAACCCAAAATTCCAGCTCTTTATGGACTTCCAAAAATCCATAAAGACAACACAGATCCACCATTGAGACCAATAGTCAGCTGTCTAGGTTCCTTGTTAGAACAATTAAGTAAGTACGTTGACTGTTTTTTGCAACCATTAGTAAGCAAATTAAGGTCGTACGTAAGAGAATCTACACATATCATCTCCCTACTTGAAAACAGACCCTTTAATAGGAACACTCAGGGGTCGATTCCGATTCGGGCCGGAAAAAGCACCGACCGACTCGGATCCGGAAAAAATACCGACCGACACGTACCAGTGGCGCCCGACACGCCAAGTACGATGCAAGCCGCGATAAATCCGACCGACACGTCAGGAAACCAAGCCGACCGACCGACCCGCTCGGAAAATAGCAATCCGGCCGGAAAAACACGCGAATCCAACCGACCGACACGCACCCGGAACAAATCCGACCGAATCGTACCCGCCAACTCCAACCTGCAAAGTACGATGCAAGGCGCGAAAAACCCGACCGAGTCGGACGGAGGACAAGCCGTACGACCGACACGCATACAAAACCGAGCCGAAGCAACACAATACACCGCGACCGACGCGTACGCAGCATACAAAACTGCACAAACACAGCGTGAACGAAGCGGAAAACACCGTACGAGACCAATGCACGGTCCGACTCGGTCACAAGAACGTTTCCAACATACACAAACAGCACAAAGGAAAAATCAACCAAAAAAGGCCAAACAAGCAATTACCAAGCCAATAAATACTGGGGGGGTGGGGACAGAGAACAAAGACACACCAACAACTCCACCTATATAAAGGACACAAATCACTACCATGAGCCTTTGCAAATGCCATTCCACTGCCAGCACCCAAGAGAAAGCAACCACACACCCACAGCTCATCCCTCACACAAGCCACACACCAGCAGCACACCAACAAATACCTACCTCACATACACCCAGCACAACACACACCCACACACCCTCACCTGCACACCAACACACACAGCACCCACTATCACCACCCATCACCATGCCCCCAAGAAGAATCCCAAGTTCCTAGATAGTGAATTGGAAGTCATGGTAGACGAGATCCTCAGGGTGGAGCCACAGCTGTTTGGCACTCTGGTCCAACAGACCCCCATGTCGCAGAAAACCAAGATGTGGGAGAGGATCATCAACAGGGTGAACGCCCAATCACCATGTCGGCGCACAAAGACCGACATCCAGAACAGGTGGTATGACGTGCGCAGGAGGGTCCGGGAGCTGCTCAAGAAAGACTACCACCTGAGCCAATACACCGGCAGTGGCCCTCCTGCCAAGCCAGTATACCTCAGGCCCTGGGAGGAGAAGGTGCGGGCCATCCTTCCGCCAGTGAGCGTATATGGACTAGAGGACATCCCAGAGCCTGGTGAGTACACAACAAATGTACACAATAAACTGCCACAAAACACACACATCACTGTCAAGGGGAGAGTCAAACCATGCACTCATAGCAATTACACAGCAACTAGAACAGAATCATCCCAAAATGTGTATGTCAGTCAGATAAACACAACACATGCCATCAAAAAAGTCACATCCAACTGTGCCAACACATGTACAAACACAACCACAACTACAGCTAGGCAGTGGCACAAATAGAACTAACACACACATCCACACATGTAGCCACCACAACAACACCAACACACAGTGAAGACCACTCAAAGGAAGGAATTCTGTGTATGCTGGCCAAGTCAGTGTAGCCAATAGCATCATGGGAGTCGCAGTCACACATATTGCCCCCCACAACTGTCCCATCAACACCACCCTGAACCATGCTCACATCACAGGGAGTGGAGAAGGACTCACAAGATGGCTGACACTGGCTACTGCTGTGGGGAGCACAAGGCCCTGCTGCCAACTGTGCACCAACAAACAGCAGGACACCACTGACTGACATCCTGAGAGACAACTTACACTCCCTGCAATGCAAGCACGTTCCATGGTGGGATATCCGGCTGGCTGGGTGGGAAGGGGGACTTGCAGCACTGACCATAGTCACCAGCACCTCCCTCACCCCCCCCAACACAAACTCCACAGTACCCACCTGGTAGAATGCAATGCCCTCCATCCTAACACAAGATCCCACAAAGCACCACCACCCTGGGTTATGTTGTGTGAAGCACAGGGACACTCTTGGGACTCTTAGCCAAACAACTGCCAGGACAACACTCCCAGCCATCCTGTCAGCACAGCCAGCCCACCCCACAGGGAAGCAGAGTCAAAAGGAAGGAAGCATGGGCATGCTGGGAAGGGGGTGGAGGCAATAGCATGATGGGAGTCGTAGTCACAGACATTGCTCAGCCTCACAACTGGCCCATCAACACCACCCTGAACCATGCTCACATCACAGGGAGTGGAGAAGGACTCACAAGATGGCTGACACTGGCTACTGCTGCGGGGAGCACAAGGCCCTGCTGCCAACTGTGCACCAACAAACAGCAGGACACCTCTGACTGACATCCTGAGAGACAACTTACACTCCCTGCAATGCAAGCACGTTCCATGGTGGGATAACTGACTGGGTGGGTGGGTGGGTGGGAAGGAGGTCTGGCTGTCAACCAAACACAATCAATGCAGACCATGTTCACACCCCAGAGAATACATAGAAATGCCCAAATAATGCAGGACAATGTGCCACACCAATATCAACCCCTGACTGTGACGACTTAGGACAATACAATGTACAGGCCCGCACCCGAGGCACAGTCACAACTGTCAGGTGTGTCAACCACTGATGCCTGCAGAAACATGACATACATTGTTTGTGTCTCCCAAAAACAGGTGATGATAGGGACACAGCAGCAGACGCTGAGGAGTCCCAGTCCCAGGCTCAAGAGGATGCCGAGCTCACTGGCGTCGTACAGCCTCTGTCCTCCTCGGACGATGAAGAACAACCTGGCACATCCGGTGCAAGTCAACATGCTGCACCAGCAGGACCACCAGCTGCAGCACCAGCAGGTCCACCAGCTGCACCCCTGCACCCACCCCTCCAACGACTGTCACCACGAATACCATCCCTGCCGACATGGACAGAATAAGGAACAACACCAGCGCAGTGACCCTGGACCAACCTGGGGCCATGGACACCACCACCACCACCAACCCCCAAGGTGGACCAGGGTTATCTGTGCGTGCAACTGCACACACTGCACATGTCAGCAGGGGTGGTGGGAGGGGTGGGAGACAGAGGTCGCTGCTTGCAGACGTTGCTGGTGTGCATGAAGACCCACAACTGGTACGCATAGCTGATGCGTACCAGTCCAGCACCGGAGAGCTCAGCCAGGTAGTGGGGCTCCTCAGAGACATCAAACAGCAGCAGGCTGCCCATCATGCCCGCTTGGACTCCCACATGTCCCATGTGGAGTCACACATGTCACGTGTGGACTCCCACATGTCACGTGTGGACTCCCACATGACCCGCGTGGAGTCCAAGTGGGATGTACTACATGAGATGACGGCGGTGCACAGGGACATTTTACAATGCCTCCGCCAGATGAACAGCAACCAGTCCACACCTCCCTGTGTGCCAACAACATCTGGTACCGAACAAACTGCAACTGCCACAGGGAGGGAGGAGGACTCTGGCGGAGAGTCCCCTGCACCGCAGCAGCCTGCACTTGAGGGCCCCCAAGAAGAGGGGTCGTCCGAGGAGGGGAAAGTGAGAGGCTGATGGCCAAGCGCAACTCCCAGGAAGCCTGAACCTGTTCTGGATTTTCGCCTTTGTGCACAGACTGTTCACCCTGTTGATGGCAACACTACTCCCACACATTGCATGGGGAGTACAAGTTGGAACAATGTGTCAGACAACTGTGGCCCCGATACTGGGGATCCTGTCTACCTGGACTTTCTATTCATCTAGGAACTTGGGATTGCAAGATTCATGTACAGCACAATCCATCCTATGCACTATTATCACAGATGTATCACAATAAACACAATAATACACCATACTTGCCTCTGTCGTGATTCCAACGTGGGTACTGTTATGGGGATGATGAACAACAAAATTACACTGTGTATGCGAACTGCAACAGCAAGGACAACACAGGCATGTGAGTACAGGCAACGTGACACATATGAGGGAGACACACCACCAGGGCTACACAACACATACACACCTAGGCCATCTGACTCATTGCCTACACTGATGTTGCCAGGGAAGACGGTGCAATGCACAGACACCACACCCATTCCCAGTTGTAGTCAAGTAGCCCACAGGTGCAGTAAGCAAATGGCAGTCAAATGTGTGACCACAGACAACGCACATCACTAAGTGAAGCACAGGTTTATTACACAGTAGCAACATGCCGTAACCACTACAGATGCAAGGTAACCCCACCTGGTAGCGGGCACACAGTCAACAACTGTAGACAGAAGGAAGTCCATGGGTGTGGCGCACATCACCTGTAGGGACACAACAGCTACCAGCCTGGATGTGCAATCACGTTGTCGGTGGACACAGTTGACCAAACGAATCTGAAAGTACCCTGTGAAGGACAGAAATGACACACAGTCAAAAGCAATGGAGTACAGGACAGAACAGCAAAACTCATGCACAATACATGTTACAAGATACCCACCCAGAACCAAGTTAGCATGTCAACACTGTTGGGGAGTACAGCCCACCTGTCACCACACATCGCAACACACATCCAGTCAAGTAGCCCATGGACACACTCCAACAGCACCAGAGCACCACCCACACATCATGCCAACTCACATCATTCACATGACACCTCAGGATACTCACATTCAGCTAAAGAAGTTGGTGATGAGCTGTGTGCGGACATCACCATCACCATCATCATCATCATCGTCACTGGCATCGTGGTCCAGGCCAGGATCCTCCACAGGTGGCGGATGTTGGTCATCGTCATCCTGGATGAGAGGCAACTCCTTCCGCACTGCCAGGTTGTGGAGCATGCAGCAGACGATGATAATCTTGCACACTTTCGCAGGGGCATATGGGAGGGACCCTCCGGTCTTGTCCAGGCAGCGGAAGCGGCTCTTCAGGAGACCAAAGGTCCGCTCAATCACTCTCCTGGTCCGACCATGTGCCTCATTGTAGCGCATCTGGGCAGGTGTCACAGGGTTCCTGAGGGGTGTCAGCAACCACGGCATGTTGGGGTATCCCGAGTCACCTACGGACAGACAAGTGCACATCAGCTGACTTGGAAAAGTGGGCGGAATACTACAGATCAGATCACACACAATGGCACAAAGTCAGTACACACCGACAAGCCAGGCACGCTGGTTCTGCATCTGTGCCATCAACCTGGGGATGCGACTACTCCTCATCACAAAGGCATCGTGTGCTGAACCAGGGAAACGGGCACACACGTGTGTGATGGTCATGTCTGCAAGACACACCACCAGTGCATTGACCGAGTGGTAGTGCTTGCGGTTCCTGTAGGCCTGCTCCTGGGCCTGTGGTGGTACCAAAGCCACATGTGTCCCATCAATGGAGCCAATGACATGCGGCATCCTCCCCAGGGCATAAAAGTCACTCTTCACGTCAGTGAGTCGTCGCAGTCTAGGGAAATAGATGTACCGGTTCAGGAAGAGCAACATTGCCGCCAAGAAATCGCGGAGCACACGGCTGAACATGGTCTGTGACATCCCACCAGCAGACGCCACAGTATGTTGGAAGGTACCGGTGGCAAAGAAGTGTAGGGCTGCCATCACCTTCACCTTGGGGGTCAGCGCTGTAGGATACGGCCGGCCAGGCTGCAAATGTGGGGACAACTGCACTGCCAAATCCTCAATCAGCTGCCTGGTGAAGCGGTACCGTCGGATGCTGTCCCGTTCCACCATCGTTGCCAGGTCTGGGAATGGCCGATGGACAGCAGGAGCCCTGCAGTGCAGAGGAGAAGTAAGCAAGATCGTCAGTCACCCCACATATGCGGCATTGAACACACTCAAGATCCCAACATACATCATCATGAGGCACAACTACATGAAGTGTGCAGTACCGGAACGACATGTATGGTACATACATGGCCAACATCTGTCAACACGGTCCTACAGGTGGCATCAATTTGTCCCAGGTTGGCCCATTGGATATCATGATGCTGTGTCACAGTCACCCCCAGTGACATGTGAGGACAGATGTGCCCCAGGCACCACAGCTCAACGACAGGCACATTCCCAGGGACCCTGTAATGCCACATGGACACTGGCATCACCTGGAGTATCATGTGTACACCACAACAAAACAAACATGACCCCCACAGGTAGTGGCCACACTTGCCATGGCAGGAGAGCCATGGACGTCTGTGACACACACGCACAACATCAGAGTCCATGCACACACAACGTGGATGTGGAGACTGTCTCCCATTGTGCACATGAAATCAGAGACATTGTAAACACTACATGCACAAAGACTGTGGAGGGCCATCACTATTGTGCCACTGGGACACCCTGGCTCAAACATACCGTCCCACATGGGACTCACGGGGTATGTGACATGACATACACAAACACCACTGTGAAATGTGACCATGGCACATGCACAGATATGAACAGTTGCACATCACAGTGGTCACGTACACGTAACACCCAGGATCCTGTCCCCATTAACACGTGCACAGCCTGGGGTGGCTGCCCACAGGTGACACCCACAGGACAACATGTACACCAACATACACACAATAGGAAATGCAGCCTTACATGCCTTATGATAAGGTTTGGACAGGCTGTCGTGATGTAGGTGTGCCCCTCACTCCCTGGGAGCTATCTGTGGCTGGCATATGTCCATCTGAGACAGGCATGCTGACATATGCCAGTCACATGTACAGTGATGCGTTGAACAGCAATGGACCGATCGGTGCCTCCGGCCGGCCCATTGCTTTCAATGTGTGCGGGTACGCGTTGTACCCCTGTGCGCGTTGTACTGCAATGGACCGATCGGTGCCTCCGGCCGGCCCATTGCATTCAATGTGTGCGTGGTGCAGCGTTGTACCCCTGTGCGCGTTAGTACTGCAATGGACCGATCGGTGCCTCCGGCGGCCCATTGCATTCAATGTGTGCGGGTGCGCGTTGTACCCCTGTGCGCGTTGTACTGCAATGGACCGATCGGTGCCTCGGCCGGCCCATTGCATTCAATGTGTGCGAGTGCAGCGTTGTACCCCTGTGCGCGTTGTACTGCAATGGACCGATCGGTGCCTCCGGCCGGCCCATTGCTTTCAATGTGTGCGGGTACAGCGTTGTACCCCTGTGCGCGTTGTACTGCAATGGACCGATCGGTGCCTCCGGCCGGCCCATTGCATTCAATGTGTGCGCGGTGCAGCGTTGTACCCCTGTGCGCGTTGTACTGCAATGGACCGATCCGGTGCCTCCGGCCGGCCCATTGCATTCAATGTGTCTTGGTGCAGCGTTGTACCCTGTGCGCGTTGTACTGCAATGGACCGATCGGTGCCTCCGGCCGGCCCATTGCATTCAATGTGT